>CAJFCP010000036.1:4717532-4778080 GCA_904066005.1 Synergus itoensis | reverse complement strand
GCTTCGAAAAATCGCACTCGCTGGGGATCGAACCCCCGACCCTAATATCCTAAACGCACGCCCTAACCGCCTGAGCTATTCAACCGCTTGGAGTTCGTGAACAAAATCTCAGCCAAGCTCTTCCACAGAAAAGCCAGAGATAATTGCGAGGAATATATTTTCATTTTTTTTTTTGCTTTACACATTTTATAAATAGTTAAATCTTAAATAATAGTTAATTAAATAATAGTTAATCTTAAAAATAATTTAATTAATTTTGAATTATACGCGGAACGAGAGTTTATATTTGTGTATATTATTTACCTACAATTACAATTACAATTAATGTAAAATTCTTTCATTGTATGCAAATACACAAATAAAGATTCTCGGTTTCCGTATAATTGAAAAATAAAAAAAAAATTTTTAATTAATTATTTCGAGTGAAATTATAATGTGTTTGTAATTATTAACTATTATGAGTACAATTACAATTTTTAATTGTAATTTTAAATTATTTTGAATATAAATACAATATGTTTCTATGTAATTATTATTTAAATCGGTAATGTAATTACAGTTGTAATTAATTATTTGTAACCTTGCAACAAACAACAAAGTGTCATGATAGCACTTATAATATTTTCAATTGAGACCGTCTGAGCGGGGCCAAGCCAGACCGTCTCGATGATACTTTGAAAATTTTCAATCGAGTCGGTCTGAAAGGGCCATGGCCAACACCCTGTCAGACCGTCTTAAGTAGACGGTCTCGATTCGGTCTAGCCAGTCCATCTCTCTACTTAAGACTGCCACGAAATTTTTCCACACGGGTTTTGCCAAGAGTTATATTTATTGCATTATGACGTCATCTATTTTCATCTATTTACATCTGTTTTGCTTCCTTGCACATATGATGTATTCATATCTCATTCAGAAAGTTTGTGTCTTATATAAATATACAAGTATTTCACTTTTTTCTTCAGTGAATCTAAACCCACAGTTAATCCAAATCCTAAAAATCAATGTCGGTTATTAAAAATTTCTTGGAATAAGCCGTGGAGAATTCTCTTCTAATGTAACAAGCATCTTTGGGTCAAATGCTCGCTTGTTCCTATGGGAATAGGATTTTCTGCTCTTCTCAGTAGCGATTCGTTCTGAGTAATGAAGGGAAACTTGTTTCTAGGGAAATTCAGCCAGAAGGAAATCCATCTTTAGTGAATTCGAATTTAAGCAAATTAAAGAACTTAATTATAACTAAATTTAAATATATGTATATCTGTTGCTTCAAATGAAAAAGTGAAGGAAAATTTTATTTTCAATTTTGTAATTTTGCGATTTTTTCATTATCTTTTACAAAATAATAATAATATGATAATGGTTTCATCTATTAAAATTTACGATAAATATTACGCACAATGTCCAATGTCCTTAATGTTCACCACTTTAAACGGGAGTATATCAGTTTGAAAGTTAAATTACCTAATAAAACTGACCGTTGGACCTTCTTCTACATATATTTCTTGCAAAAATTAGTGATTAAATTAGCAAGTTCCTTTTTTTAAATCCTATAACAATGGAAGCTCAAGGTTTCATAACTATGAGTTTGAGTTTGAAGAATTAATTATTTTTATTATTATAATTTATAATGAAAATTTTGTTGACTATTTTAATTTCTATAAAAAAATATCTAAAATATTTTGAATTATACGGACTAAAATTTCCAACACATACGAGATTTTTTTCTGTAGACTCTAAGTTCGGGCTCAAGGTCGAAATGATGATTCAGTAGCAACGACCTGTCTGATTCTGTCTGAGTACTTTATAAGGATTAATCTGAAAATGCACTCACTCATTAATCTATTGCAATTTTTCCAGAATTTTTATTTTAAATTTCACTTCATATTATACAATTATTTTCAAATTCTAAAAATGGAAAAGAGCCCCGCAAGTTTTGAAAATGAAAAATTGAGTGCATAATAAATCATAATTTAATTCAACTTTTGTAGCAAAATTGAAAAATAATTTTTGCTTCGTACTTCTTCTTTGGAAGTAACTCTTTGCGGACGAGAGGCGTGTAATGGTTTAATAATGGAATATTGTAATATTTGGTAGATTCAAATCCTACTCGTGTTTCGCATTTTAGATAATTTAGCTAATCGACTTCTTAACTTTCCAGGCAACAAGGGCGAAATTCCAGAAATAGCTTTCTTCACTAAAAGCGCCAACTATATTTAGCGCTTGTAACCAAGCCTATGCTATGTCCTTTACAATATAGTGATACACAAATAGTCGAGGAATCGTCATTAATTTAAGAGCTTTTAAACATAGTTATCTTTCCAATCGTTCAGAGGGCGTTTATTTTTTTCAACTCAAAAAGTGCTCGGAAATCCCTACCGTTGGTAAGAAAGTCTACTTTTCAGAGGATAACTTCTTTTTTTACCACCAGCTGGTAATTATCGTAAGAGCAAATTTAATTTACATTTTTTCCTAAAACTAGACTATTTACTTCCATTTCGTACAGATGGAGGTAAATGACCTAGTTTCAAGAACAAATATTTATTATTGCGAGCGTAAATAAGTTAGGGAAACTAAATTACTCTCATGGTAAGGTATCACATGCCCTTTAAAATTCCTTTTTCATCCTTTATCTTCAGATGGTAACTTATATATTACTAAATCAAATCAAATATTCGAATTTTTATTTAAATTTTTAACGCATCTACTGTATCAACTGATATTAACCACTTAATTTCTTGTTGAAACTTGGTAAAGGTACTACTGATGGAACTCTGCTCGTATTTAAAATTTATTGATCCTTTATAAATAAGCAGAATAAATTTTTCCGAGGAAAATTAGGATTAGGAACAATTCTTTTGTATAAATAAAATCAGGGCGTAGTATGTAAATTGAATTATTAAACTCATGGCATATAAGTTTTTGTTTTATATTTTTTTATTATTAACCGATGATATCAATAATATGTTTCTGTATTTCATATGCGTGTAATTACAAGTCACTTTAATCATAATATTTATATATTTATATATATAAGTCTACTATATGTTCTTAATATACTCATATTTTCAATTTATTACAGTTCAATACTTATACATAAATGTACTGTTGCGACATTATAGGACATTTTTGTCGATTGGCAACTAGTCTAAATTCGCGTAATAAGTGATTTCCAGAAATACAATAGTTTTCACTAAACAAACTTTTTCAAAGTTTAAAAAAAAAACGCTGTTACTACTGACGTAATAAATTAATCCAGTCTCGCTAATTAATCATTCGTTCTTAAACATCCTTTTATAATGCAATGAATAGATCTGGAATAAAACCTGCCCTCTGTGAATAGTGTGTAGGACAGTATAAAAAATAAAATTTGTTGAGGCACATACAAAATTGAGCAAAATGAAGTATCAATGCTGAGAAAAATTCATTTAAATTTATTCGAAAAATTTCTTTTACTTTCTGTGGACTTTTGAGTTATATATATGTATATAAATATATATACACATATACAATACATTATTTCCCAAACTACGAATAACAGGTCTGTAAAAGACGCGATAAGAGGTTACAGATTGCACATTTTTATACGGGGATAAATTGTTCTCGTTGTTGACATTTTTAAATGTAAATATTGTAACAGTTAATAGATTAAATTTAAATTTTTTTATTTTTTAAAATCGTGCATGGCATTGCATTGATTCCTCTCACATAGAAAGCGTAAAGAAGAAAGCTAAAATTAATTTTTCAACAGCTGAAGGAAATGAACAAATAATTGAAATTATGCAGAGAAAGCAATAGGAAAAGTCGTTAATTCAATCAAATATTTCACTTTTAGAATGAGAAATACTTTTTTGAATTAAACATGGATTTAAGACTCACGTACATTGAAAATTTTTGTTTTTTAAATGAATCTTAAAAAGCCAGAAGCTTCAAAGAGAAAGGCATTGCTACAGATCATACAGACTTTATTAATTGTTGTTAGTCGTTAAGACAAAAGTGTGCTTCCCGTTGAGAATTAGGTTTAAATTATACTTAGGCCCTATGTTACCTTAGTACTTCGATAGAATCGATTTTTGGGATGGAACTGAGCCACATTCACTTCTCTTGTTAGCGTTATCTTTTACGAATTCTAAAGCGACGTGTTTTTTTTTTCCTCAAATATACATTACGCTAGAAGCTACAGAAAGAGCGGGTACAGTGAGTTAGTTTCATAGAATCTACGACGATTAATGGCCAGTCATCCTCGAGCATGGTTTTCTATCGTTTAAAATTTTCTATCCTTATTCATAATTGCACAAAAAAATGACTTAACTCCTATTACGTAGTTTATACACAATTTATATTTCTGTAAAATTAATGATAATTTACAAATTAATTTCAGATCGGAGAAGCTCGAGGATTTCGAACCTGGACCTATTAAGACTAAATCCACTACAATAGACAGAGCTTATTAGATCTGGAACGAACATTACGATAGGTGAGTTAGATTTAAAAGCATATTTTCTCGTGTATCGAAATCGATCTCGTATCTGAGAATTTATCCACTGAAAGACTTTTAAAAATACCATTTTATTGCTTCCAAGAATTTTATACTTAATTTTTTAATTATAAATAAGCTCCCTATTAGACAATATCAGGAATAATTCAGAAAACAAATCAACAGTTGCATAAATTGAACATTCATTTGCATAGTTAATTTAAGCTAATAATAATAAAGTTTTTTCTTAGTTTGAAAATCCATCAAATAATTTTGCAAGTCAATCGGTGAATAATTTCCCAGTCAACGATTTCGGAAATAAGTCGAAATTCGTGTTGAGAGCGCAGCCAGCAGTTGTGTGTTTGCTCGGAAGAAAAAAAAACGAGGTACCTATCATCGGATCAGGTATGGGGAACTTTTTTACGGCATTCAGTGCAATTTCGTCAGCTTGAAAATAGTTTTTTCCTTTCGTCTCTTTTTCGCTTTCCATGACATTCAAACCCGAGGCATGTTTATCTTTTTTGTCTTTTTTGTCATTTTGACGATGATCCCCATCCCTGGTCCTTTATAACATTCGGATAAAATCCTATCTTCTCATACTCGTAAACATTACTTTGTAGCATACAACGTTCTTATTTACATTCAAATCGTACGCGTACATTTAAAAAATAATAGCGATATTGATCCTTACAATCGACGCAGTGCCATTGGTTCTACTATACTGAAATATTGGTATCTATCTTTCATTCGACACAATAAGGTAGATAATAATAATGATAACCGTTCTCAGGTCTCCATTCTTGAGGCACTCGTTATGAAATCTGTGTACATTTTTCATCGCGTCGTCTCTTTCATATTACAGTGTAAAGAAAGAAATGGCGCGAGTCAGAAGTACTCGCGAATGAGATACTCAGAAATAAAGCCTCCCTTTGATACATTTTTTACTATGCGACCTACACTCCACCTTTATCTTCAATTTTATTCTCTTCTTATTCAAAATGGTTAATTTTGAACTTTAAATTAAAAGTCGTTTGTCATTTTAGAGCTATAGGACCTTCATTCTTCAATTGTGTGAACTAATAATGAAAATCTTCTTTCATAAGTGATTCACTCCGTCTTCTTAATAATCAAAATAAGCTTTTAAATTAATTCAAGATAAATTCCCATAAACAACTATGCTGGGAACGAAGATCATTATTAAAATCGTGATTATTGTTGTAAATTGCAGCGGCGCACGTAACGATTTTTCATTCTGATTTCAAAACAACACTGTATAAGTAGCAGGCCACTCATGCTACAATCTATTTACGCGTATCATAATAATTACATGACTTATCACTTAAGATCTCTCTAGTTCGTATGAAAAATTATGCAATAATGTATTGTTTTGTCATTTTATCGATTTTCCTCTTTTAAAATCTTACAGATTAGTTTTATTTATAGGTCACGCAATTTTTTTTATTCGCAAATATACAAAAGTGATTATCATAATTTCCCTCCTTCAACGATCCAATTTCGTATTTATTATACACAATTAATATAAAACTGCAGAGTAAAGATTCTTTCGCGCGATAGGGGAAGACAATGCAAGGTCGAGGTGCGGAAAACTTTTACTTCTACTCAAGTTTGGACATCAAACGATACTTAAAACTTCGGAAAAGAGATGCTTCCTTGAAAAATGAAACTAGGAAAAAGTTATAAAAGTAGTTGTTCAAAACATTAGTGGTTCAAACTATATTTAAAGCTTTTTCTTCCATACAGTTAAAAATTCTGGAAAAAAGGAGAAAAAACAGATATTTTGATTAGGAACGAATTTTCGACAACTCGATCTTTGCACTGACAGTTGGTATCCGGTTTTGCCGGAAGCAGCTGACGTTTGTGAGTTTCTTTGATAAAGATCAAATAGGTGTGGAATAGTCGTCGCATTGCGCAAGTTTTTTTTCTTTTTTTGGTTTCGGAAAGAACAGTTTTGAGATTCTCATAATTTTTTTTGTATTTTTTCTTCACATTTCTCAAAGTTAACGTTTATTCGTTCTGCAGACTATTGGACCTTTTTCAACTAGCTTATCACAGAAACGACACGATCGTTACTGCCGATCGCGCGATGATAAAACGAGTTTAGCGTAAAATAGATCATTCATTGGTTTGCAATACTCGGATTCCCAGGGCAATTATTGTAGTGACGCGAACTCATTATTGGCGTCGTGACACTACAATTCGGTGGGGTGGACTCAGGGTAACGAATAAAATCTCTCATAAAGAATGGAGTAAACTTTTAGGATAAAATTTGTGTAAAATTTAACTATAAAAATGATAGAGAGTGTAAAGATGTTCAGCATCGATTGCAGGTTCGACCCTGCTATTTCCGAGTTTATTCTGTCACCGGCAGAATTACAGAAATACCAAAAAATTGATAGAAAGAATATTATACATATAGTAAATTGAACTATATACAATTATACATAGTAGTTAAATAAGTATAGGAACTTTTGTATATAGGATTGTGACAAATGTTGCAAGTTGTTGAAGGCAAACAAAAGGAAAAAACTGTAAAGTAAATTCCTAACTGAAGAAACTTTTGTGCAAGAATTTACTTTATCAATAGCAAATGAATGGAACCTTTTCGTCTATTATTCAATCCTTCGCACGTACACGTTGCAAACGTGGCGGTGTATTTTGAAATCTTACAAAAAAGAAAAGATCGTCAAGTAAATAAACTATAGACTTTTGCTCCATTTAAACCTGAACCTGCATTCGACGTGGGTATTTGATATTTATCAAACATCGTTAAAAGTTACATTACATTAAACTCTTCGTATTATTATATATTTACTCGGTGGTTGAACGATCTGAATGTCTGCATTTTTTAAGATTAAATTCTTTTTTAAATCGTTATTTTATTATTAGTCTGTCCAGTTAGCTGAGAACTTTCGTTTCTTATACTTTTTCTCGTTCTCGTCCGCTCTCCACGCGTTTTATGGAACTGTATAATCATTTATTATTTAATCATTCAGTTTACAGGAATCCCAGATTTAACGTAAAAGTACAAGGGTCCTTATTAGAATGTCTTCACAGTTCGCTTTATTTAACGCATTGATGCTTTAACGATTACCGACATTCTATTGTTAGAGTGATTTTTTTTAAACGCGTGTGTACAAGATAACTTTCCTCTATATTTTGAGCATACCGCGCGGCTTTGGTTTATTAATTGCGATTATATGGAGTAGATGTATCGATAAACTTAACGACAAATAATAACGTTGAGAAAATGATGGAGGCGAGAAGAACACAATGATAT
Source organism: Synergus itoensis (assembly GCA_904066005.1). Taxonomy (NCBI): domain Eukaryota; kingdom Metazoa; phylum Arthropoda; class Insecta; order Hymenoptera; family Cynipidae; genus Synergus; species Synergus itoensis. Next base: position 4,770,311 of record CAJFCP010000036.1, on the reverse strand, counting down.
TAGTGCATATACTGTACTTATAGGTATACTGTATTCAGGTACTCCAAATGTATCTCGAATTCTCCACATACTTCCAAACGTATAACTCTTGTATTTTTAATCTGGAAAGCAATATCAGTTATAACTGTATTAACGTTGCAAACAGAAGCTATATTAAACTTCATATTTCTTCATCAAAAAATCATTTACGAAGTTGAATTTTCCCAGTAAAATCAGTTTGCATTAAGCTCATGAAAAAGAGAATATCATGGAGGATGGAAACGACTAGACGTATTTTGCTGGAGAATGGCCATAGATATGGAGATACCTGTAATCGAACAATTTCCATTTTTATATAGAGCAATATATTTTTTTTGTGAGCGCGCAGGTGAATGTGATACTTGAAATCGCATTTTGAGATGGACCGTAAAACTTTAATCGCGGATTAGATAATACTGGAGTAGGTAACGCGATGCTCGCGGTATAGTGCATGTCAATGTGAATGACGATAAATCAATATGGCAACGCGACTTTACCATTCAGAAAATAGGAACGGAGGCGAAGATGAGGGACAAACTACGTATCGCTCGTATATATATAACCTAATTCAATTCCTTCATGTTTTAGTTTATTATTTAATTGGTTAATCTTATAATTTATTAACAGTTCATACTATTCATTAGTTTAACGTTTCATTTCATTTACATAGTTCATTTTAGCAGGTTCGGTTTATTATACAGTTACGCGGTTTTCGCTATTTACATTCATGCTTCACACACATGCACACATGTTCCATTTAATGTTTCGATCACGCGTCTATTCTCTGATTTATGATATTTGTGTAAATGTGTTATATTCCGTTTTGCCTGAGTGCCTTACTGATTGAATGACTAATTGCATGTCTGCCTTTCTGTCTGTGCATGTCTGCGTAAATTTTTATAGTGCTCACCTCACTTTTAAATTCTACCCTTTTTTAGTTTAAAATTCAATTTAAAATAACGAGCTGCATATAAATCGAGAGAGAAATATCAATAACTGTTAACGTTTGCAATTCACTGTTGCATATATATTGTTCTGAAATTGAAACTAAAAAGTCAGCGTTTTTTTGAGATATTGTACTGATTTTTCAACTTTTCACACGCACAATTGCTTTAATACTTTTTTTCGATTTGAATAAGCTGATAAACAATAAAATTAAAAACTCTGTATATCTGGGGTATTAAGAAATTTCAAATAAAATAGAACACTACTCCCACGTCTCGTGCAAGTAGTACAAAATGTACTGGTTAGACAGATTGACTTAAACTACTTGTATCGATACAACACGAGACAAGTGGTTTAACTCAATCTGTCTGCACAGCAAGTACAGTTTGTGGTCCTAATCGATGCCGCGTAGTTTTTTACTATGAAAATTGATCAAATTTGTGCTAATAATTTCTTATAATTTGTGCTACTTTTGGTTATTTTGAACAGAAAAGGTTACTTTTAATATATGCCAGAAGGCAGATAGACGCGTGTAACGTAAATTCACATAGAAGGAAGTTTAAAAGTAAAGTGAACACTTTTTGATAGTAATCAATGAGTTATATAATACTGCATTCTCTCTTTCTGTAAATTAAGTATCCAAAACAGATAGCACAACTCGTTTACGACTCAAGCCATGATGAGTTACGAGAAGGGTATTAATAGCAAAGCCAAGAGCAATTTCTAGATACCAAGAGTGATAGAGAGAAACGATAGAAACTCGAGGCACGTCTTGTTTTCTTTTCAACTTTTTCCTTCATCCCCTTCTGTCTCTCAATAATTCTCCGTGCCAAGGCCAATTGTCTGGGAGCAAACCAGACTTAGATTGCCCATTACTGGAGGTATTACAGAACGCAGGGAACATCGCTTTAGTTTTCATCGATCGCTCGAGAGCCATTGATCCGTAATAAAACCGGAAATGAAGACGAGTCGAATTTACAATGAAAGTTCGCGGCCGCGAATTCGTTTTCTTCATTTAGAATCAAATCCTGCCGAGAATAGCTATTAATCTTTCAAAAGGTTAGATGCACTCTCAAGAAATTATAATGGACAACTATTCTGTTCTATTGTTCAGTTTGAAATTCGATTATTACTCAGAGAATTGCTGAGAGAAGTTGGCACTTTAAAAATATGATTTTCCAAAAACGGATTCCCTTAATTTCTGCATGATGAAACATTATTTTGCAAAGTATACAATCTCGTGACTTATCGTTAGTAAATAATTTTAACAGTAATATATTACATTGCGTATTTTGCAAAATAAGTTTTTTTTTGAGAGAGGAATGAGTTGTAAACGACTTGTGCATTTGATAACGTTGACAATTGATTATTATCACAGAATTATTTACAACGTTTATTTGCAAACTTACTTATTTTGTGAATTATGAGGACAAACGAGAATCGGGTCGTCGTGCGCATTCTCGATTCATGTTTTGGCAAAAGTGTTGGTGAAAAATCTAGCCGACCTAAGAAGTAGAGAAGTAGATACAGCCCTGTATATCCAATCGCCATAATGCAAGAACTCAGCGTACATTACCCTGGTTTCAACGAATAGCATATTGCGAATAACTTATTTCTCTAAAAAATCCTGATTGGTCAGTCATAATTTCTTGCATTATGCAGATTGAAAAACCAGTAGAAGGACGTGCGAAGGTCTATAATTTCAGAATTTGCTGCGTTATCGTGATAAAAATAATCCAAGATTTACTAATAACATTTTGTATACAAAAAAAAAAACTCAAGACTTCTGTCAATGAAAGAAAATTATCTATTGATTGTCTGGCTTCATTCAAGAAACTTAAATTACACGTAAAATTTGGCTTGGTACAAGATTTTTAAGTATTTTGCGTTATTATAAATTTGATAAACGCAGCAAATCCGTTTTTTGTGGACTGGTCCGAGGATGGTAGAAATCGTGGGACGTTAACAAATGGCGAGATTATTAATTTATATATTAAATTAAATGTGCTGATAGTGGTAGATTAGCATAACGATAAGTTTATCGACCCCGGGACAAAATCGTACGACGGCAGATCCCATTGTTTGTCTCGTTATTTACAGAATCTTTTACACAGTTTTACACCGCTCATTCCGCTTTATTATTTTATATTAAACGCTCGATCGAGAGGCATTTAGGTTTGGATTTTTACACGTAAAAACTCTTTTATGCTACCGAACTCGGTTATTTACGAATATAACGTGGGTTTTATTTTATATCATGTGCCTATGTATATCAACATTCATTACACGCATTTCCACTTTTTATATAAAATCCTTGTTTTATTTATATTATTGATAAAGTATATTTTATTTATACTCGATTCGATTTAACTAGCACATTCCTTTTTATGTTTTTCTTCTTTTCGATCCTAATATATTTATATATATCATATATATAGGTATATTTGAGCCTTAATTGTCGATCGTCCGACGAGAGTATCCTGCCTGCAGATTCTAACGCTTGTCATCACGAGGCAGCTGATCGGTATATCTTTACTAAAGAATTGCCCTATGATAAATTATCTACTCGTCGTCACTTTTTTTATACCTATCGTTGTTACATACGACATTAAATCAAACGAAAAACGTATATTTCATTATTTTATTTCTTCATTTAACGTGGGAAAAGGGGGACGTTCTTCCCCTTTCTTGATTAATCCGGAAATGAAAGTCTAATCAGTTTCCTAATTAGATTGACGTAATTGAGTTAAACATATTCCTATGGGTACTGACTAGACAGTGATAGTTTATAATTATGCGGCGCCAAGATCTCATGTAATTGTTGGTGTGCGAGCTTATTTAGATCGTTCGCACATGATTATCGGCATTTTCAATTAAATCGCTTTTTTTTTTACCAATTTGCCTAGAAAGAATCGCCTCTGCGTGGAGTCTAGTATCTTTAATTGTGTTTTAGTTTTATGTTCGTTTTTACACCAATATACTGCTTTTTGTACTCTAAATTTTTATTTCATTAATTTCAATTTATGGACATTCATTTTTATCAACAAATCTCCCAACTATGAAGGGCGGTAAAAAAATGAGAATCTTACAAATCCTGTTTATCAACGAAAATATAAGCTTCATCTATTATTAAGAGATAAAGTTTGAAGCTCTTATCGTAAGAGTTTGGTTATTATCAAAATTAACTTTTAAATCTAATAAACTTCGATGGGACTTTGCTTGGACTTGATTAAGTTTATGGATCAAATATTACGTTAAAAATTTCCCAGAAAAATTCATCATACAAACTCCAGAACTTTGAACTTCAAAAAATTATAAGTCTTAGTCTTTTTAAACAATTTACTTGCAATAAAGAAATCATAAAAGTAATAAGTACCTAACTAATTATTATTATTAGGACTTAAACTTTTCATAATATTTCTTTTTCCTTCAAATAAAAATTAGATTGCAAAATAAAGAAAACTCATTTAACTCGACTACGGTAAAGTGATTCCAAAACTCAGAAAATAACTCCCATTTTACGACAATTCTAAATAGCCACTTATTCATCCCGTATCTCATTTTCTCTAGAAATAGTCGGCATAAAAGTTGAAGAACAAGTTTTCCAAATAGGATCCATATCAGAGAAGTAGGTGTTTCCAACAAGCGTCTGGAACTTGTCGAGTTCCACTTGTCGATGTGGTAAGCAGTTTCACCATCTCGGATGTAATATTGCACTGTGTGCTCAGTTTGACTTTAGACACCGAAAGCTGAAAACTATTGGCATAGTTTCAGTCTTGGATCACGGTTGGTTCAGTCTCACATCAAGTTCTCGGCATTAGAATAAGTTTATTATGGTCATGCTTTACTGGGTTTGGACCTCAGGTCATCTAGTTCCCAGTGAAGTAAGGAAGGAACTAAGGAATGCTAAGGAATAGCCAAAGGGTGGATAACGAGTCATAGAAACTGAAACGCGACGCGTTTGTAACAGTTGGACGGAAACTTTGGATATTGCGCTTTATGTAAACTGGTAACACAAAAGGCCACGCCAGTTGTATTGTACGTTATACGTGGCACCTTGTATCCTACCCTTGTGAAAATGACGCCAAGTTTAGGGCGCTCTCTACACGATTTCGGATTCATCCCTTTGTTCCCACATGTGACAGACATAGGTACTAACAGATCCCGTATGTGTCGAACGCAGTCTCTCCAATTCTGGTTTCTGCACATTGCACAAGTACTCCAACATTCGAGTTTGGTACACTATCATGTGCACATATATGTTTTGCCTGTAGAGGAACTTGAAACACATCCGAGCTGGACAGAGCAAACAGCCAAGTTGATTGTGAATCGACATGCGCCGCTTGTTTCTATTGGATCTGATACTCAAAAGGATGTTGACAACATTTTTTATCGAAAAATTATTTCCCTATCATCCAGAAATCAAACATCAGCTTTTAGTTTTACAACATTTTCCTCTATGAGCCTATGACATTCCAAATTGGAGATTGCCAATTGAAATTTAAAAAAAAACTGTGATCAATAATTGTAGGTACGTTCCTCAGTTTAGCACATTTATCATGCATGCAGATTTTCGAAATTAGATAATTGAATTGACAGAATTATGTTCCCTGTGTGGACACAATTATAATTCTTCATAAACGTAAATAGTTATTATTAGAAACTTCGATACTTTGGTCTTTATTAACTCACTGGACTTAGAAACTTTCGATTGGAAAAAGTTTAAGGTCACAGAGCCTTGCGGGAATAAGTTCGAATTGCGAGGAAGAAAGAACAAATGATCATTTTCGCAGTTGACGAACTATCGATTTTAGTGACTTTGGACTTGTCCACAACAATCAAGAGTTCTCTCTCTTTCTCTTTCTTACAATTAGATTTCAATTAAGCAACTTTTAACCAAAAAAATCACCATACAAAAAGATTTTAGAGTACAGAAAGCAGTTTAGTGGATAATAAATCTTTTCTGATAATCTCAAACTGCAAACGAGACTCCACGATTTTATAAAGTTTTACCCTACTAAATTGTACGGTTAGAATTGTTTCACGAACAATATTAATTTTATATTAAGAAGTTTTGGCGATTCAACTGGCAGTTTTTTTAAAACTTATTTTTCGTTTCATAGTCCTTTTACAACTTACCTAAAATGGCGTGTGTCCGCCTCGCGATATTAGACGTTATATCATACAAATTCTTATTCGAATCTAAAAACCGCGCATAGTATTTTCGCTATATCAGAACCTTAAGTCGCAAATCGATTTCGGTTTCACCTGGTTAGACTTTTCCATTAGCGCCAGTCATACACACAACCTCTCCCATGAGTTTTCATCGACAAAATCTGCGGACATTTCTGTCTGTTTTTACCCCCTACCTTCCCTGCAGACTTGAGATATTGGCAGTTATTTAAAGGCCGTGTCAGATCCTCGATAGCTAGAGTATTGCAATTAAGAGCAACACGCGGTTCGTTCTTTCGTGAGAAGTCAAGATAACATCTAGATTTTGTTTTCCGCAGTTGCGAGAACATTTGACTTTCGTTGAGGAAAGGTTTTTCAGAAACCTCAAATTTCCTTCTGGAGAAACCAACTTTGTAGCACTTGTGTGTTTCGAAATTCTTCAACGTATTTATCGCTGGTTAAGGTTTTTAATACCTTCCGCAAATAAGTTATCTAAAGTAATCACGACTCTCCTGAAACAATTATTTCATATCGGCATTTTGTAGATCTTCAATTGAGAAAAAAGATATTCCGAATATTGAGAGATAAAGAATCGTTCTTGATAGTATTTACAGGAAAGTGAATTTTAGTTTGTTTCTCTAGAAGGAAGAAGATCGATGGAAGGGAAAAGGGTATTGACATTTTAATTTGTTTCAATCTCGTCTGCAGAGAGGCAATCGTGGATTCTATCTTCTTGACATCAGTCCGATTGTCTTATTATAGAAAGACCCTAGTCCCTACCTGTTTGCGCTTGACCATTCGTCAATTGTTGTACCGGTATCGAAAGGACTGTCGTTGCTCTCGACTTCTGTAGATAGCGGTTGTCGTTTTGCGCAGTCGTAGCGAAGGACATCTTTGACTATTCGAATGGTGATGCATCGCTGCGTCGGTCGAACACGAGGATGGTGGAGAAGCGAAGCATCGCGGCTCCATCGGCTTGCCGATCAGCCGATCGATCCACAAGGGTTGTCAATGCTTGTATCTACTTGGTTTGACATGTGACACCAGGTCGACGATATTCGCACTTAAGTCCACTGCTAGGGCGTCAACGCTCTAGACAGAATTGGAGTCTACGAATCTAATAAAAGAGACATGAGATCAATGGTTAACGATGCAATCTTATACTAATAATAATTGGGAACTAATAACGTAGTATGGATTTTTCTCTGACGGATTATTACAAAATGAATTCTCTTCTCATTGAGAATTGAGAGGCTCAAAGTAAAAGGTGAATAAAAAGAGTCTAAAAGTTGGATACAGAGTAAAAATGGTACAAAATGAATTCTCAAAGCAAGAACGGAACGCCAATACCTTCGCTGATTGGTTCGCCTTGTTCCCTTTTTTCCCATTTTTACTCTGGAGAATTTTTATTTCCACTTTTGTAGACGAAATATTGTTATCTACTTTTTACTTTCAGTTGCTCAATTACATAATAAATCATTTGGAGAGTTGCTTTCTATTTTTTATTGATTCTGATGATGGAATTTAGAATTGAAATGCAATCATATAAGGATCGGGTTATCTCGCTTTAAAGTAGCTGACTCATTTCTGCGGTCTGTGTGAAATCGTGAAAATAAGCTGATTCTTACCTCATGGCATGGAATCGTAGCTGCAGGATTTTCCATCGAATTTCTTCACGGCGGCTTATCGCTAGTCTATTACTGGACGATTATATGAGGCGCGGAAAGCAATACGGCTACCGTCGCTATCACCGTGAACAACGTGAAGATGATCAAGCAAAACCTTTGAAACGTCAAGAAATGGTGAGAAATTGAGTATCTCACCAAAGTGCTTAGTGGCTTCGAAAACTTTTATCTTTTAATCAGTCGTCAAACACATAAGAAAGAAACCTTTCATCTAAGTAAATTTATTCAAAATTTCTTTTAAAGTGTAATTTAAGGAAGAATTTATTTCAAGTAAAAGGACTGCATTTGAACTTAAACGAAAAAATTTGAATGTAATTTAACTTCAATTCTCAGATAGAGTTAATTTTTGAATTTTAAATGATCTTCTTTCAGTAGAATTTTGTCTTTTCACACTATTTATAAGAAATTTTGAAGCTTAAGCATTTGAAAGATTTTAATTTAAAAATTTAAAGATTTTAATTTAAAAAATATATCTTCTTCAGGAAGCTAGTACTTAAAAATTGGTCTATTGCAACAAATCTTTTTAGTGTTTTTATTTGAAACTGGACGGAATATTAAAAGTGTTCGAAAGTAGTTAATTGGGATAATAATTAGAAAAATAATTCGAAAAATATACCTATCAACGACCATAGCCGCAAACTTCCAATCGCTAATGACTTCAGCTTCTCCGTCGGCTTTCTTCATTCGTCCCGTTATGAATTGCAGTTCTTTGAGGATCGTTTGTAACTCTCTCTGTGTACCGCTGAGAGGAAGCGAAGCAGAAGTCTCCTCAACAGTGGCAGGTCGACCAGTCAACGGTGTACCGTACACCGACCTGTTGTCAAAGGGTCCCTTTGAGTTTCTGACGATGACAAAACCTCATTTAGATAATTCTATTTATCTTTGCTTAAAACAACAAACATTTATTATTTTAAATAATACAGCTTTGTTACTTTTCAATTTCGCGTATAATGTAAATGTTTCTTGGAAAATTAGGAAATTATAATTATATATAATAAGTGGGAAATAATTTGAAAATCTACGAGTATTTAATACATAAGAAATTTGTAAAACAAAATGCGTAACTTTAGGAAAAGTAAATGGTTCGAAATCCTTCAGAAGAATTGGACAGTCAGAGTAAGCCGCTTGTCTGACTATAATCGATCATTTCTACTGTACAAGGCAATCCACAGAGAGATTAAAATACATTACGAATGTAATTTAATATGATTACATGTTTTCGAAAATTCTAAATTATTGCAAATATCAATTTTAATATCAAATCATATCAAATTCATATTAAATTCATGAGGTGATAATTAGCTGTTGAGAGTTTATGCAATTTATTGCTGTGAATCAAATTAAGCGGTTGAGTGTCAATACATATTTGTTAGTTATTAATAATCATAGTTTACACATAATAAATAACGCATTAATATAATTACTACTAATTACAATAATAATTATGAAACGTTTAAAGTAATATTCAGCTTACCGAATGTACGTTGGATTTGCGCTATTGGGACCACCATGACGAAAGTCATCATCAATATCTAAGACATTCGCTAGTAGGCTTTTACTACTTCTTTCTTGAAGTTCAAGTTCCTTCATCCGATTACTCATTAGAATGGTCTTCCTCGTGATGGGCTTACCGGGACGACCCATTCCCAGCATCCAAGGCAGCCATTGTAGAAATACCGTCTTTATCTAAAGAACGTGCGAAAAACGTCTGTCGTTTTATGCTTGGCAAGTTAGGGGAGCGTTAAAATTGTGCAGATGACATTCGGGTCGACTATTACGACGGAAAGTACTACTTTTAAAGAACCAACGACTCTTGAATTTAAAGAAGCAAGCTTTCACTTTTCATTATTTAAAAAGACAAAATTTAAATGACGTTATATATTTTAACAATTGTAAATTACATTTGATCACTTTATGATACTTTTGATTGCTTTTGATCTCACTTTTGTGAGAAAGACATAAATATTTGTGAGACTTATAAAGTTTGGAAAGAAAATTTGAATAATATACTTACCCATTGCGGCATTTCGTGAATATCGGCAGTTCTATGGTGATAATTGAGTACCACGACGGTTAGTACAACGCTGCTCGCCACCATAAACATGATGCAATTGAAATATGTCCCTGAATCGAGGAATTGGCAAAGTTCCCCGAAAAAAGAAAAAGGCGATTAGTTTGCGAAGTGGTAAAACCTCTGATTCTAAGGATGAAAGATTATTATTGGTTTTATACTTTCCCCAAGTCTTTCGCTCTTCCATATCCCTTAAATTCATCATCCACGCTTCGTACTTTGATCCTCAATAATCTTTCATATTCTTAACTAATCTCGCTATTACTCTATTCTACTTTTTATGAAACTCAAGCTTCAAGGCACCTCATCCTTTCTTACGAAATTTACTCGCCTAAGGCTCAGTCAACTTGCAGCTTGAGCTTATCATTGTTAACGTTACTATTATCATTTTATTTCAATGGGAGAACACGCATTTCAGATTCACTCGTACCCAGACAACACTCGAATTTAATTAGAAGGCCAGTCGAATTAGCATTCATCGCATTTACAGAGTAAATATACAAGAACAAGTGAAAAAGGGACATAACAATTAGGTAGATAGAATAGGATAGTCTAGTTACAATTTCAACGCTTGAAAAAAGCATACTTACTTGTGCGTTTTACAGAAAAGTTGACGAATGTGACAACATACAACACACCTATCTACATTTTATACAAGCATGCAGAGAACATAAATGTATTAGGTAATCTACAGCAAAGTGCACTTAATTATAATCTAGTTGAACAATATTTCGTTAGTTTTATTCTTTTAGCATAATTCAATTGTTGCAATAGAAACTCGATAAATAAAACTCAATAAATGAAACTCAATAAATGAAACTCAACGTTAGAAATATTTTTAGTAATTTATCGAGAGCCCAATGCGCCTTTATTTCGTTAATGCAGTTATAGTCAATTTAAGACTACTATTATCATTTTTAGTGTCGTTCTGTTGAAAGCACGATATTTCTCTCGAGTTTACCAAGCGATTCACTCGTTTTCCCCTAATTGCAAGCGTGAACACCGAGCGTTTTTAAGGATCTCGGTTGTTTGTTCTTTATAAAGTTCATTGTCGGATATATCGACATTTTTTCTTTTTATGTTATTCTGACATGCAAGCTGCATAGGTTAGACGTCTTAAAGTAGGGTTTGAGTAGAGAAAGTTTGATACTTGAAAGTAAATAATGTAAGTTATATGACGTGAAGCCTCCTCTGTTTGAGTTAAATTTTAATATTATTTTAACAGGTTTCGTTTATATCACAGAATCTTTTCTTCAATGTATCTTTTCTTTAAGTTTTAGATTTGATCTCTTAAAAGCGGTAACTTTTTAATTATTCTACTCGTTCGAGAAAATCTCTCTTTTGTAAGATACTTTCCGAGATCAGTGTAGATCCAGTATCGAAGAAAAGACTCCGCTATCAAGATTAGAAGACGAGAGAAATTACAAATCGATAGAGGATAAAAGACTTCGAATGCGACAACTAGCGATTCGAATCGTTCCGAAGCGAAACAATTAAGATTGGAATGTGGGTCAGTGATAAATATATGGACTATCAGCAAAGAATTAAACACTATCTTGTGTAGTTATATGTAGAAAATAATTGTTTTCCGAATCTCATTATTTAGTTGTGCTTTTTAATAAATCTTAATACAAGTTCGAAGATTGATTATTCTGATAGAATTTATGGGCCAGTTATTGACAGTGGAGAGCTATTTATCAATTTACCCTTTTTCATTGTTGTTTACGCCATTCGATTTCGAGGTTGTCACAACTGCCAAAACAGTCTTTTTCGCACGTTAAGGGAAGAAAGAAAGGAGAAAGTTCGCGCGAACAGATTCATCCATTTGCTACGGACCGATTTCCTGTTTCTGAACCATTTACTTCGGACCGTTGCGAATTTCTGTTGACAACACGCGAAGCCTCGGTCTATCGATTCCGGAATACAATGCTTATCCGGCCTAGGACACTTGATTCCGGATAATTTGCATGATTTAGAGTACTTGAGGCTCTCTTCGTTGTCCGCTGTTTGTAAAGTGCGGTTTCATCGGTTTTCGTATCTCGAACATAAGAGGTCGTTTCGCATCGTTTATCCTTCTTTATTCTCCCAACTCTCCCCAATCGAAAGTTTATAGTGAAAGTTTGTCGAGGGTGATTCCAGGAACAGCGACCTCTTGATAAGTATCCCTCCTGATAACAGGGCTCTAACTTGAATTTTATCAATTTAAGCCACTATCTCTTTTACCAGTTAACCAACCAGCTTACTCAATAATTAGATTAAATAATTTTAAATGTATATGTGATATTTACTTATTACCTTTTCCAATTGATTAAAAAATTACATCTCTCCTTCAACTAGTTTTATGAAATTTGAAATTCCTATGGTTACTTAATTTTAGAGCACTATTTTTCAAATGCAACGACGTTGTTTCAAAAAATTAGTATACCATAAAGATACAGCCGTAATAAAATGTGGTTATTGAACGTTGGTGAAATGGGAGCGAAAAATGAAAGGAAAACGAGTCAGGAAAATACGATAGACCAAAGTCCATTGGAAACTTGAATGCAGACCAAATTTACTCATGTATGCATGCATGGAGAAAATTATCACGTAGAAAATTACCATACAAAATACTATACTTGGTTAACGTCGAGGCAAAAATTGCCCTTCTTCGAAATTACTCAATTAGAAAATAATATATTCATGTCATTTTCTTTCTCAGTTTTTGCTTCTTTCCAAAAACTTAACTCAAATTTTGTATTGAATAGTTAATTTCTTAAATTCTTAAATTTTTTATCATATCAACGTAATCATTAATTCTCTTAAATTGTATTAGGAAGCTCGAAGAAGTAACAATGTTTAATCAAGGGAATTGGGTAAATTTCATCCATGCATGCTATACATATTATATTATATTTATACATATTATGAAGTATGAAATTCTCACGATTAATTTAATCAAATACGGTTTGAGAGAATTAATTACGTATAAGATAAGGACTATGATATGAATGTGTTGGTGTCCCGTTTGTAATTTGTGTAGACGTGGTAATCTGAAGCTATTGAAAGTGTCGAAGAAACATTTTCTCCAGAATATGGAATGATCATTAATCATCTTAAATTTATAGGGATGAAACGCTTCGAATTTTTCGACACTTTGTATTTTTCAGCAACGTTGCACCTTGACACAGCAGCATTTTAGACGGTTTTGTAGTGGTTTTCATAACGGAAATTCCTCAAATTGAATAGAAACTTGACACATGAATGTTGGTGTAGATATTCTGTAAAGGCATTTCAAATTCAATCGTAAAATTTCTTGATATCTTTATTTAACATATTTTAAGACACTCTAACTTTAAATTTTTATAAAATTTTTAATTAAAGTTTATAAAACTTTAGCAGAAACATCATCTCTCTATGGCAATATTTGATTATTTCTCTTTTCGAGTAGTTTTAAATTCACTTGTTCTATTATTTTAACAATCGATTGGTTCGTGACGACAGAAACTGAAAATGGAGATAATTATCATTGTTCAATTTTGTCCATAATTTTTTGCTTGATGACGGGATATTTTATTAGCTATAAGTTAATTATCTACTAGAAGTGAAATCATTTCATTTCATAATATAATTATTAGCAATTATTTAACGTGGAAGTGCACATATTTCGCATATATTGTAAATTGTATCACTTTTACAGTTACATAATGAAATATAGTTTCGATCAATTAAAAAAATATGCTCTTGTATTGATGTGAGCTATTATATTGTTATAAATATTATGCAGAATGGAATATATATTACTTTACTGTTCAAGAATGATTGCTTTATTTGGTTCTAGAGGCAGGAAAAAATGAGATTAATATTCATGTATATATCATGAGGTAGGAACTAGGAAACAGGAATATAGGAGTTGAGCGATTGCAGTACTCAACAAGGGTAAACCATCCAGTAGCGTGAATGTGAGAGATAGCGATAACTAGGGAGATAATTTGTGATTGAGGTATTTTGCAACTCCAGGAACATTTTGCCAACAGTCCACTTGCGGTTGCTTTTATGATAGGCAAATATACAAGGCTAGGAACACATTTCTGAGGTTTCATTAATTCGTCTCTTTGCAGAGGAAACTATTCCATAAAGTGAGTTTAATTAGAAACCAAAAGTAAAATGATTTTAACTTACAATTTAATTTAAAATTTTCTGATGGAAGTTTAATGAAATTTAAGTCAAACTTGATCTAGTTAAAATACAAAAAAAAAACTCAAATAAAAATAATATTTAGATCAAACATTAAAGCATTCCATTAAAAAGTTTGTGGCTGGCATGTGTTCCGATTTTAAATTCTTTTGTTTTAAAAGTTTTTAAATTTCAAATTCGACATTTTTTGTTTGTTTTTGGTTTTTTTTTTTGCAAAAAAGGATTCCTTTCATCTCTGGCAAATATAGCCACAACAACATTAAATATTAGCAAGTCAAACCTTACATTTTCCATGCGGTTTTAGTAAAAGATGGTCTAACCACTAAGTTCCCGCATCCATAAAATCATGTTTCTGGATGGTTGCCAAGATGCTGTGTATTACTTGCATTATGGAAAAGAAATTTCTAAAAATACCTTTATATTGAATTTTACTATGTACCTGTATCTAAAATATAAGGGTGATATGGGTTTATTAAAATTAATTATTAAAAAATTGATAGCTTACATGTAATCTCTTCTTAATAATTTTACTGATTTATAAGTTTAGAGGGTACTAATTGAATTAGCATACTTTTTATATGCAATGATTTTTGGTCCGAAAGGTTTTCAGTTTACTTTATAAATAGATGTCCTTTTATAATGGGAGTGTGAAGGCAAATAGAGCTTTTCACTTGCTTTCTGCGTTAAGGAGCAACGTCTATTTACATAAGCCTCAATATAGATCTGCAACCAATACAAATGCAAGGAAATGGGAATTATTCTCTAACGATGCGCGATTGAGGGCTTTAAATGATCGAGCTTTAGAGAGTCGATAATAGTGTGTCTCGATATTCTGAAGATCCTTTAAGACGGGAATGAAACTGGTGATTTGTTCGATAATGCAAATTGTTATATATTATATTTAACCGAAATTTTTATTGGCGAATAAATAAACAAATACCTATTAGCTTTAAAAACGCTTTGGTTTTGAGTTTTAAATTTTAAAAACCTACTTCATATTTATGAAGTATACGAGCACTTTTGTGATAAAAGAGTTTACAATTTAAATAACTTTAACCATCTATCAGAGTACTTTAACACGATGCAGTGGATAGTAATATTTAAACGACAATATTTGAATTACTTAATTATGTTTGCTCTCTAAAATTATGCTTACACACTTAAAAATATTTCCGCCTTTAATACTGCTTGATTTTCTGACAATTTTATCTATGGAATTAAAATGATGTATATTATGATTTTCAAAATTCTCTTTATTCAAGACAATTAAAAAAAATTTACTGACTTTCAATGATTCTTAAGTCGTGTATGAGTGGTGAAAATAGAAGCAATAGAAGAATAAACTGAGTTTAATTTCCCGAGAGAATAGAATGAGTAGTAGTACAGCGATCAAAACTGTAGTTCATTTACTTTTCTAAGTTAAATAGTAGTAAGAAAAGCGATGTTTAAATATTACAAAACAACCAATTATTATGACTTTGAAATAATTTAATTGTTATATTTTTTCTAGTTGTTGCAGTTATTATGGAGTTGCAATAGTTTATCACTCAGCCTCCGAAACCATTATTGGACCAAGACTATTTTCTATCTAGAAAATATGTTTGAAGTCATTTGGGTGATGAATCGTCGTTATTTGTTATTCACAAAGTCAGCTGCAGATGATGAGGAAATCATTATAGCCACAGGGGGCCACGAGAGACCATAAGCCGGATATATGATAGGCACGTGAGACTTTAGCATTTCGGTTGCCATACTAGTGGTCTCATCATCATACACACAGAAGCGGAATGTATATGCCTACACTAAATTCCATTTTTTTGGCACTGGATTATAGTTCTTGGTAAGTAGTTCATATTTTTTTAATAATATTATTGAATTTATTCACTCAGGCTTAAATAACATACTCTACAAAGATTTTCGTTCCATTTGCTGGATTAGTTTTTTATTATCTCATCCAGATTTCACTATACTAAAGAAAACTTGTTTTCTAACTTGTTTTTCGCCTGAAATTTTTTGTCTTCGTCTGATTTTATACAAATATTGTGCGGTGCAGTGAATCAGCCGAACAAAAGCCTCTGAGTGATGTCGAAAGTGTGCACCAGCGACTATTTGTACCTTCTCCAGTCACCGAAAGCTCAGAAACTTTGCAACTTATAAAGTTCAAACCTCTATCATCAATGAAAGACACGATTTTCTGCTTGTCTACTTATGGATTTGTATTTTTGGTCGAAGCTATGAAAAAGTTCTTGAGCTCTCGGCTTCCACGATTGGAAAAAGCTTATTGACGATCTTATATGTAAGAGACAAGATAAGCGAGGTCAACTCTTTTGCCGTCTTCTTCACTTTTGTTGTTCTTGACTTATTTAGAATAAATTCACTCACTCGTGACCGCTTTCATGAAGGAAATTCTATCTTATCATTGCAATTTTCTGGAATAAATTTATTTTTAACTTTAGTTATCAAATTCTCGTTGCATATCAATTTTAGATGTGCACAAATAAAATTCTTATTCCAGAAAAATAAAATTTTATGTGAGATTTTTTTTTCCTTTTCTGTATGGTTATAGGGATTCCTAAAGCTATTTTATTTTATTGGATTTGACTTTAAAGCTTAGAGGGTCCGATTGGTAAGGATAATACCAGATGATATATTACTATCTTGTGGATCGATTTTTCTACAGTAAAACTTGGACATTTTATATGAAATTAATTAAATTTGATGATGCTCAATGACAAATAGGAAAATAATTATATCTGGACGTTATCAAGATAAGATACATACATTCAAGAGGAAAAAATTCTCCAAAGAGTTTCAGAAAATACTCTGTTGATTAGCTAGCCTTCTTTAAAGCATAAATGATGAAATATTTAATGAAAGGATCATTGTCAAAATCTAAATTAGGCTTATGATGGAAGGAAGCTGTAGGATATGTAATTGATGCCATTAATGGGTAACACCATGGGTAACACCATCTGCCATATATCACATACCAATTGAAGGTCATAATACCTTGTATGGGTGTGAGTTATAAAGCAAATTCCAAATGATGGCGTTGACAACTTGTTGCAGTGTGGAGTGCTGTCGACATTAGTGGTATCAGATAGGAATGGTCAAATAGAAGAAAACCAATGTGTGCAGAGTAAGTGAGCACACATGCTGCACTGATGCGGAAGTTCCAACTGAAATCATATTCTGTCCATTATCTGTCGAGCTCTTAGGGAATACCTTCTACAAGCTGCAAGGCTCATTTCCTTGCCACTTCTAGCGACACTATAAAGCTTATCGCAATTCATAGACATCCTGTTGCTACACTGTGGTCGAAATTAACTCAATTTAATCCATTAGCATAACTACCTCGTCTGCTTTGTTTGGCAAGTTTAATCACTAAGTTTCATAAGGGAAATTATAAAGTTCTTCTTCATTAGAAAAGTTAGACCCTTGTAGCTATTTTTTCTGCTATATAATGGAATAACCATCGGGTTATAAACTCAGGAATGTTTTCATCAAGAAATTCATATAAACTAACTAAAGTTAGTAACTCATTTTTAGATCCTAAAGCCTAAAAGATATTAAGTAACATAAAAGTTACATTCTTTGTGCTTCGAACACAATGACTTTAATGGTGAGCAGTAAAGGAACCTTTTGCAAGTGAGGAAATAAGAAGATAAAATGAAAAGAGAAATTCTTATCAACTTTTTTTCTGTGCTTTAAAGAAGGGATCGAGTATAATTCTGTTAACCGGACATTGGATTAGCAATTTATCACACTATCAGACATTTTGACTGTCAAAATAAGATAAAAAATTTATCTTTAGAAAGAAAGTTTACAGAAGAGACGATAGTATCTTCTCAGAGGTATAAATTGAAACTAGGAGCGTGGAAATAAGGCAGGTGCTTTGAATCATCAAGTTAACGTCCTCAGAGATTTACATGCATTATGGTCGTTATTCCTCGTCTTATCCGAGACATATAGAGCTCGATCACAAAAGCGGTTTATCTAACGAGCTGCAAAACGCTCTTAAAGCCGTGTAACACTTATATCAAAAGACGGCAGAAAGTTGAGAAGTCTTTTCTGTTTACCTTCCTGCGAAGACAGCGCGACGGAAGAGTACGCCCCAAGCAGCAAATTTAATTCATTCATTTAAGATTCGTTTTGTTAACTCGGGCAGCGATACCGTCCTGTCTGTCGAGTTTCCATTAATTTTATTGTTTCTGGTAAATTGGAATGATAAAGATTAGCTTTCCCATTAAGTCATTCTGTTTTGATATTTATTCGATCATATAATCCGTTTCACCCAAGTTCCAACTGTCTAACTATCGATTTTACCTTATCTCGTAATGCAGATTTATTTGAACTTAAACTCTATACATAATTATACCTAAACATGACAACCTGCATAAAGTTAAATAATGATATCTATAACTTTGTATATTTCGAATTATAAATTCATAACTGGGATTATATGAGTTCCAATAAAGTGATCATTTCAGATGATGACGAAAAGTATTTTCTATAGCCATGTTAATCTGTTATGTTCTAGGTAATTATAGACTAGAAGTAACAGTAAAAGCAGCAATGTGGCGTAATTGTGACTCTGTAGAAATGGGATATAACAAGCGTGAAATTGTGCCAGAAATGTTTACGCTGGTTAGTTATAAAGCCATTATTAGTAACGTTAACCACAATCGTTATATGTAACATTAATTGAAAGTGGAACTCAGTATAGTTGTTGTTATATTTCACTTGATATTACTTTGCTTTTTATCTTATTTTTTAATAGAATTAATAGTCGTATAAATCATATATAAATTACGTACGGAATATCAAACTTCTAAATTAAATTCGGACAGGCAGAGCGGTATGCCACAGTTTCGTTAGATGAGTTATACTGATTAAATTATGTTTAGTGGATCGGTTTTCGTATAGTCCGACCATCGTATATTTATTGATCAAAATGAGAAATGTGCCTGTCGTAAATATAGATGTAATCAAAGGCCTTCGAGTTGGTAGAAGATTATGTTTTAATATGACTAAACTTCAATATGAATTTAATACGATCAGCTTAAAAATGAATTGTATGTTTCATTTACAAGTTACTTTGAAATTTGAGAGCGTTTGAGTATCGATCGGAGGTATTATCGAGGATATTATTACGAGAGGACACATTGCTTGAGGATGGTCGATAGAGATGTTAACAAAGAAAATGTTAATCAGCTGATTGAGTATATAACAACATTCTATGTGTGTATATTAACCAACTAATCAACTGATTAGAGTCAAAGACAATTATTCGTTTCGCGATGAGCAGATTCTACACCGAAGGGTAATAATAATTATAGTTTACACGTATTTTATACGTATTTAAAGAGGAAGATACATTATACGTGCTTTATGGTTATAATTTTGTAAGTGCAAATGTGATACTCTAAATGAGAATGAATAAGTAATATAATATATTATGTACATTGTGTTGAAGATGAGGAGTCGCAGTTTTTGGTATCCAGAAATAGGAATTATCCATAATGGTGCATTGAAAGTTGTGTTATGATAGTTTGGATAGAAATTAGTTAGAAATACATATATTTTAAGCAGGTCATGGTTAAGCAATTGGAAACCTGTGCTTTTCAAGAACATGTAGTTGGTTGTAACGACAAAAATTATCGGCCGAGCAAATAATTATATTCCCCGGGATTTCTTTTTTTGAATTTCAACATCAGACAGGTGTGTCCCAATAATTTCCCTATTATTTTTAAAAATTTAATAACGATATTGTAATTACTGCAGAAATAATCCCGGGAAATATAATTATTTACTCAATCGGTAATTTGTGTCTTCAAAATCGACTACATGTCCCTAAGGCCATGTATTAGTTATCCGATTTCTCAATTTTAGAAATTTTCACCTTGATATCTCAATGAATGTAAAACTGACATTGCAGAGAAGAAAATTCCAGTAAGGTACAAATCGAATAACTAATACATAGCCAAACATCAAGCGCTCGTCGAGCCTGAAGTATATATTGTGCCTTTTACTGGCGTGTCTTTACGCGAGAAGTCAAGGATCTTTCAAAGCAGATTTCTCTGCGAAAGGGAAATATGATTTCACCAAACTGCAAGGGATCACAGATTTTTTATCGGAATATTAGTGGTGAAACGTTTTCACTTGGTAGAAAGTGAGGTTCTTTCAAGACTTGAATAGGAAAAAACTCGATCTTAGAGTTCTGGATTTGACAATGTGCAATCAAAGGTTCATGAATAAGATTACGGAAAATGATAAAGAGATTTGAATTGAGGCATTGAGTTCTTCTGATTTCCTGGGTCGTTTTAGGTCCTATTTTAGGATGTCTACCTACTGATAGTGCAAATCTAAAAATATCTAGATTTATATTTTTACTAGTGTTGGAAATTTGTCAGAAATATTCAATGAAATTGCTATAATGGTAAAGTATCATATTTTCATATTACCATTTTAAAAATGTAGTAATTACACGACATTAAAAAGAAAAAGAATCGGGGTCGTGTTTGCCAATACGCTAATGGAGAGAAGACACGAGAAAACATGTAAAAGTTGTATGGCGGATGGAAAGGTTAAAAATCTGCGAGGAAAGATAGAATAATTAATGAGCTTTCCGAAATACTCGTATCTTTCTATTTAGTATATTACATTATGTCAGCAGACATCTTCTGGAAATAATGTTTTCAATTATAACAATGAATGTTTTAAATTAGGTCTCAGGAATGAGTAATTTTGTTCGAGTTGATCAGTTAATTGGGTGCCTTTTTATGTTGAATATAAGAAGTCCGGACTATTAGTGAATGCGGGAGCAAAAGATAATCCAGGAATGAATAAACATGCATGTAAGCTTATCGTTTATATATGTATGTGTCCTTCGCTTGAGGGAGGCTCATTAATCACCGGGCATACTCGTCGTTTTCATAAACGATATCATTAATTTTGTGGCCTCTTAATCTTACCACGAGAATGTTGTAACCTCATACCAACCTCACGTACCATCCATTCTTTACATGTATATAGTTCTTTTATTCGTTTCTTCTTTTTCAAGCTTTCTCTACAATCGTAGAATAAATAAAATTCTCGTGCAGTCTATTTGGTCACGAATGGGGCTCGAATAATGATTTCAGGCTCGGCGATCGTCAAACTTGCATGACACTCGGGGATTGACTGCCGGGAGACATTCCGGAATAGGTATTGGTAAATGGAAAAGTTCACATTGTCACACCGGAACGTTTGGTCAAACTGCGTCGACAATGCGGAAGTAGCAATAGGGCTCCGTTTGTATGGAAGAAATTATTTCACGATGCTTGTGTGGTTTATGCATTCTAGTCAATCGGGTCCTTTATCATGCATGAATTTTGACTACACGAGACTTAGGAAAGAGGGTCGAAGCTTTGGAGGTTGTCGAGCCAAGGATCGTTTACAAAAATAGTATAGCATTGGCAGTGGTCATCAAGCAGTAGTCCTTACAATATTTATTGACAGTTTTTTCAAATTATTTTAGTTCATTAGTTACATAAAAGTTTGAATTAATCCAATCGATTGATTTCCCACAAAAAGTGGACTTTATTGATCAACAACATGATTTAATAACCCTAAAGGTTTTTGAATCAATTTCGATAATAATATAATTATTTCCGACCGTGGAATGTCATGATAAATTATTCATTGGATTTTTTATTAAAACATAAATTACTGCATCGAGAAATTATTTTGCTCATTTATTATAACTCACTTTCGTATGCTAATATTTTTTTCCAGTTTCTAATTCATGGACATGCAGAAATGCACGCTATTTTATTGCATCAGATCTCACACTCTAATAAATCACAAAAGTCCACTTTATTTCGGGTTAAATGTACCATAAGCGTTTTTTTACGCGCGAAAAAAGTTAAGTTTGACGCGAGCAATCAGTTTTCTGGCTGACTTACTCAAAAGCCAGGATCACACTTTTAAAACGTGGGCAAACTCTGGGGAAAATCGAGCGATTGGATTAAGTAAGTCAACTCTTTTGTAGGATAGTTAATCGTATCATTAGATTGAGCGGTAGACCTTTAATGGTAGCAATTAGGGGTTGGTTTTGAATACAAATACATAGCAGCTTTCGCGGTCGATTTATCCGACGTTCAGCATATATTCCTCCGTTCGTTAAAATTTAATGAATGGTATTCATGTGGAAATGTCGGTCGGATTTGGTCGTGTGTCGACTTCCGGCACCTCACGCCGCGGTATCGCAATAAAATATTAATGGCAATGTGTGTACGTGCCCTCGGCAAGTCATCCCAAGCGACTAACTCAACGCACTTCAACGTATGTGTTCTAGTGTGTATGTCACACTTTGATCTATCCTTATATCGTTGCAACCTATTTGCTGTATTTTTATTTTTGTATGCACGGGTCACTACAGACGACTTAAGGGGATTTTCTGTTGAAAAAATCTGCATGGATTACTCTGAATATCAGAAAAGAGATCAAATGATTTATGGATCAAAATATATTTTCATTTCTTCAGTTTGCGCTGTATTTAAATTTTCCCTGGGCATTGGACATTCCATTTGTGCTACAAAGATTGTATTTTTTTAATTTAATGGAATTGAATGAAAATAGATTGTTCGTGTTTTCTATTCGGTAAAAATTCATCAATTTGAAAATTTATTTTATTTTATAAACGAATTTAGATTTCCTTGTTGATAAAACTCACACAAGTAATTTTATTTCTGAGAGGAAAGAACTTATCCTTTAATTCACATTTTGACGGGAACATTTTTGGAATTATTAAAGTCGAAATTAGATAATCGAGGGATTTGCTTTATTCTTAGGCTTTAATTATTTATGATATACATTTAGTTTAGAAACTTCTTGTTTTTTAAGTAATTAAAATGTTTAGTTAATAATATTATGTACTTTACAAATCATTGACGTTTTACTTTTACGGAGTTTTTTCTGAAAAGCTATATAAAAGTTGTGTACAATGAAATTATATGTCAGGCGTACTGAAAAAGTGGTGGTTGGGTTAGCCCTTTAAAGAAACTAGCAGAGCTGACATTGATTTAAACTTGACACATTGTTCTCGAGAAAATAGGTACAGCAATGTTGATAACGTAAAGGAATTTTAACTCTTTGAGAAAAACCAAGCTTTGAGAATAAATCCTACAAAAGAAAAAAAAGGGATTTTAAAATTAAGTCTTTGAAACTAGTTTCTTTTTATAAATTCTACCTATCAAACGTATGATTTTTTTTTAATAATTCCAAATTGCTTTTCATTAAAAATATAAATCATTGTTGCTATGCAAAATGTAACTTTTTCCATCAATATTCTCGTTTCAGAGATTTGGAACCTGATATTAATACAAAACTGAATTTATTTTCATACCTGAATAGAGAAATATCTAGTAAGCATAAAAAACTGAATGTTTTACCGTATGGAAAACTTCTATAGAATAAGTTATAGATTATAGCTATAGATTCTTCTAGAAATTTTTCCGGTAAAATGATTTATCACACCTATTTTTTTCAATTTCGTTTCTTTTACGTCCTTTTTATTAAAATATTGAAACACGGGAATATACTCGTGGAATTACGAAAATTTTGTATCTTATGACCTCACAATCGATATTTTACACAGAAACTCGATCAAACAATGATAAATGCGGTAGCTTCATTCCAAAAGAATACATATTAAAGTGCAGATGTTGAATGCAGACTGATATTTGCTGAAAGTCAAATATTCATCTTCTCTCTCGTTTGTGTAATTATCAGTTTTCGCGAGAGTGCGCCGCAATGCTTTCATTCATTCACTCTGAAATTTACGAACGCAATCTACTTCTCTGTTAAAATTATCTTGGGATCCGTGAGTTTCTACGAACGACAAAAATTTTCATTGATTGCGTCTTGTCATCTACAAATGGCGTACTACTCACGTTTCTTTGCTAATAAGATTTCGTCGCGATCTTTTTGAAATTCAATTTGCTTAAAATGTAAAGGTGATCATTGATCAATTAAAACGTTTTTTTAAAATAAAAAAGCGCGTGAAATGAGACCAAATGCGATGGATAATCAGGATGAAAGTCATCGGATGTATTTACGTTGATGAAGTAGTGCTTCATTGCGAAAACGAGTCAAAAGATAAGTAGAAATAAAAAGCCCTCGTTCACAATAGAATCCACGTAATTCGTGTATTTTGCGAGAAGTTTTGAAAAAACAAGGGCTATCTCCTTTGTCTGCGTTTTTACAATGTCATTATTATGATTAATTTTGAATTTCTTTCTCCTCTTTGAATCACATCGGCATCCGAGAGTGAGGTGTCGGGCGACACCACACAAATCGCTCTGAAAGAAAATCCGAGGAAAACAACTATCGATCGATGCTTTAGCCTCCTGCGTGAACATAAATACTACTTTATCAACGCTTTTTTTCTCTTTTTTTTTTCATAATCACTGATGTTCTTGTAGAAAAATCTGTTATCTCAAATGTGGTGCAGATCAAAGACTCGCGCGTATTTTAATCTTTTTGATCAAGGAGAGCTTGTACGAGAGTGCGAGAGCTCTTTTCCTCGGGAATTCGTAACGCGAGAAACTTGACGACTTGCCTTCAAATAATTGTCTTGCAAGTTATGAAATGGGTTTAATTTTATGATTTGAATAAATTGTGCATGTTTTAGAAGATTTTTAAAATAAATTATGAATTTTGTTCAAGTTTAGCGAAATGTGAATTAATTATGACTTTAATGAATTTTAATCAATTTTAATATTATAGTATAGTATATAATGTTTATGTTTAGTTAAGAATTTGTATTAATGAAAGGCAAGGCAGCGAGTTTTTCGCATTTATGTAAAGGTTAGTTTATTAGTAATAAAATAGATTACAGTTTATATTAATAAAAGAAATGAGTAAAGTTACGACAACAAAAATAAGAGTAACTACGTCAAATTGATAGTGTGATAAAGTCGGTATACAAAGGACTACCAAATGAGATACACAATGTTGGGACGAGAGAAGACAGACCATTGGAAAAGAATAGATTTACAAGCAAATGAAAACTCTGCTTTGAAAGACAATCTTCTTTTTATACTTGACAAGTTTAGATCGGCGTACACCTTTATTATTCACTACCAACCAATAAACTACGCAAATACTTTTAGATCTTTCGATTATTCGTGTCGTCGTTTGGGTTGGAAAATAACCCTTTTTAGTTAAAGGAAATCGAATTCATAGAGACAGTATTTAGGTCAACTATAAGTAGTTGGTACTTAACGTTCATACACATTCACACACACAAGCTTACGATACGATTTTCTACGATTTAGCCGAAAAAAAAGACAGATGCCAAATTAGACTAACGCCATTTCGAAAGCAAAGCTATATTACAAGATTTTTTTTATAGTTGCATCTTATGTGTATAAGTACGTGTTTCATGTTTTTTTTTTGTTCTAGTCAGATTTCTTTCTTGAAAAAATTTCTCTCCAAGTACAATAACTGTTTTTTTTGTAGATTATTTTATTTGTTGGTCAAATGGAGATAAATTTCTTGAGGTATTCCAATGTGATAAATGTGATAAATCAGAGTAATGTATATTTGTATTATGGAATTGCATCAACGAGGCTCTCGACAGTCACGGAGATCCTTTTGTCATGAATTATTTCAATTTAAATGGCGAAATAATTTATTCGCGAATGATAATAACCGCACTGCGAGTCGTGACTGAAAATGGACAGCGATTTCATCAGTAATTACGTTCATTCTAATTCGCCGACAGACTTTATCAACCCTCAAATGCATTACTCGGAACAGATTTTAATATTCAGCATTTAACCGATATTGATGTTGAACTCTGTTTGCAATATAGCACAACAATTCATATCTTGTTTTAAAAAAATTCTTTATGAATTGCAAAGTAATATTTGATGAATTTTTACAGCAATGGAGTAGAGAATAGAACTCAAAATGTCTTTTGTCTTGAATAAAAGAAACTCTGTTAAGAGATTGTGTGATATTGAAGGTGGTTTCTTCGAAATAGTAAAAGTAAATAATTGCGTATTCCAAACAGAGAGAACACATGACTAATAAAAATCAGAAAAACACCGAAACTCGACTCGAAAAGAATCTCGTATGCCAGTCTTGCCTTGCTATTTCTATTTCTGTTTCTTTAATCCCGTGGGACTTAAGTTGTAGTCCCGAAACGTAGGAAAGTTCAAATATTTACTC
The DNA here is from genome assembly GCA_904066005.1 of Synergus itoensis. Classification (NCBI taxonomy): domain Eukaryota; kingdom Metazoa; phylum Arthropoda; class Insecta; order Hymenoptera; family Cynipidae; genus Synergus; species Synergus itoensis. Next base: position 4,744,025 of record CAJFCP010000036.1, on the reverse strand, counting down.
GGACCCGAGACCGACTACATGACTTTTCTAGGAAAATATACCACTTTATTTTCTTTTTCCGTCAATCAACATTTATGTAATACTTGAAATCTTTTGCGACGTTTTGAAAGCTTAATATTTTTTATCAATCAGATTAAAATTGAGGAATTTAAGTGTGTGTTCGGTGAATGAAATTGATGAAGCATTTGGGAATTATTCCATCGCTATTTAAAAAATATCGAAAAAATTTTTTTTTTGAAAAAAGTATCTCGTGTGTATATTACAATGTTGTATTTTCTTCACACTACGTAAAACTGCATGATGACATTTTTCATTGGTACTGCCAGTTCTTTGTTTTATTTACAAGTTTATGTAACCGTATTGAAAAAAAAACTTTTGTTTTATGGTTTAGTGTAGTGACTCAGATTTTATGTAGAAATATGATCGAAATAATTGCACTAATTATTATTAATCAGCGCATTTACTGGACAGTTTATACCACAGAACAAAGTGACTTCCTCACAACTTATATGTACACTATATTTTATTAATATAAATATATTTATTTTGCAGATGGTGCTAGGAAATCACCTTATCAAGTTATCCATTATGAAAGTTGGATGGGACTTGGCTGTTATCTTTAAAGGTAAGTTTACAATATTAAATTTGCATATTAGCTCAATTCAGCTTTCCATGCTCGAGCCACTTCATTCCATGGTACAAAAAATGTAAAAACGCTGTTTATAAATTCAATTAGGTGCTTTGTGCATATGAAGTGCGAAAATTGAAAGGAAGAATATCAATGGGTAAAACTTATGTTTTCAGTGCGAAAAGTATAAGAAAAGTATCGATGAGGGAGATGAAATTTGAAACTAAGACGATTCTAAAAGTAGATTACATAATGCCATAAATTGAAGTAGTTAAGTAATTAAGTACATACGATTTTTCGTCATGCATAGCTCAGTTTCGCGAGTCTCGTCTGTGGGTATCGAGGCTAAGGTAGAACTTATATTTCGTTTTAGAGGATAAGCCTTATCTAGGAAAAAGTTTCTCCTTCCAGTTTTATGTATCCTTGACTCTGGGGCTTTTTCCCATCTTTCCTTTCATTTTGTAAAAAAGAGAAAATAACATAATTCTTTACGCATTTTTAATCCAACGTAACTTTCTTAAAAAAAAAAGAGCAAACTTGAAACACGACAGTACAAAGTTGTGTGACTTTGCGTGTTTCAAGTAACTGCAGAGTTGATATGAAGTTGCTAAGAGCTTATAAAAACTTGAGTCTTTATACTGAGTTGTACGAGGCTTGCAAATCGGATTCAAGTTTACTCGAGTAAAACTTATTTGTCTGAGAAAAAAGCCCTAGAATTTCAGGGATAAGTGGTCACTCGTTATACGATTGTCAAGCCTCTTTTCTTATCTTTAGAATATGCCCAGAATATCCCCAGGATATCACAGGTTAATCTATAGATAACATAAATGGGATATTCGGAAGAGATCTGATGCTGTGAGGGTTTATTCATATATTTAAAGTTTCGGATGCACATTAATTAAAGTTCTATAATTTTACTAAATCGCGCTTATTTAACTTTGCATTTATTCCATAATCAAAGCTTTACAAAATTTGTGTCGGTATAGTTGTACTGTGTAATTTCTGAAACTGAAAAACGGGTGTTTAGTTCAAAAAAAGGTTCTATATGAAAAATATTTAATTGAAAATATACAACAATGTGGATGGTGATATTGATTTTGTGAAATACAATTTTCACATACATCGGATTTACAGTGGTATTAAATTATACACGTCTTGAACGAGAAATAATATATATATATATACATATATATATTTTTAACGCATGAATTGCGTTTTCTCTAATTTACATTTTCGCGATTGAATTTCTAGTGATGAAAATAGGGGTCATTGAAATTTGTCATCTCAATTTCAAAATATGACTGAATTGTTCAAATATCGTTATTCGTATTTGGCTAATGATGATTAGCAATGTAAATTTGTACTGCACTAGTAAATTCTCATTTATATACTCAATGCAAATAGATTTCGTTTTTCCTTTTTCTAGACCGCGAATAATTTATCCTCTGCTAATAAAGTATATTCAAATTCGTAATTGAATAAGTATACTGGTCCCGAAATATTATGCTTTTATACTAAATAAAAAAGGATAATTTGAGAAAAAAGTATGTGTACAAAAATGCGAGTTAGTAGTTTACTGTGATGTTATGTATATTGAGAAATAGATTTCCTGATATAGAGAGTTTTTAAAGTACGCAGTTAGAAATTAGAATATGAAATTTTAGTTTAAGATGCACAGAAAATTTTAGTTGTGCGTTTATCGCTCGGTTTTAGAAATACTTTTAGGTCAAGGTAGAAGCAAACGCGACCTAAGCGTTTCCCAAACTCCCTCGCGTCGTTATCAGAACCCAGAGCCCTTAAATTTAATTCTTGGGCATCCACCTCGGACATAGTTTACCTGCTCCAATTGTCCAATTAATCTGAGAGAGCGAATAAATGAAACGCAGAAATAAAGACTAATTATTTCTCACTAGGGACCGGGGAACTGATTTTCGACCCTGACTTATAAAAGCTTGGGAAACGCTGACATAGATCCGTATGCAACGAGGTTGTAATCGGATTTCGAGGGAGTCTGCTTTAACATAGAAAACAATTGACGAACGCTTTTAACGCAAAACCTATTCGACTTACTGGAAAAGAATAGCTTTTTCTGGATGAATGTAACATTTTAAATTGAATAGCATAAATATTTAAAAATTTTTACTTATTGAAATGATTACAATCGTTAAAAGTTCTATGGACTTTTATACTATAAATATGAATTTATTCGTTGAATGAAGGTTGCAGATAATAAGTCTTTGTCAGGCTCTCACATGAAATTCGAAATTACAAATTCGTTGTTATGTCATAATTTGGACATCGTGAAAGTGACAACGTACCGGTAAAATAACGTCGCTCCGTTTTAACAATGTATGGAGTTTGGTGTGAATTAATTTGATATTTAAAAGTACAAATAAAATCAAACTCTGTTCATCAAAGTATGCAAACAGAAATAATAGTTAAAGTTGATTAAATTCATCGCTGAATTATTTCAATTTATATTCGCATCTTACTTCCTTATCTGAAAACGTACACTTAACAAAAGGACCCTGTAGTGTTTATATTACATAGAATTTCATGAACATTTTACAACCTCAAAGTGGAATATTCCGGAGAAAAATGTGGCATTTAAAAAATTCTTACACGTTCTTACAAATTCCCGAAACTGACTATCAAGAAAAAGAACTGCCTCTTAGATACTAGCACACACCCTAAGATTTTCTCTCAAGACTTCCATATAGTTCTCTTTAGGGATTCTCGAATCGAACCTGAATTTCAAGAAATAAGATTCCCTCAGGGCTCATTTTCTATGTTCTCTTTGCTTTCTTTTTAATGGGAATGGTCTACTAAAATTCGATCAGTCTTGCTCCATCTTCTACTATCAGGAAATAAACTGCTCAGTAGTTGTTTTTTTACATTTTTGTTGTTCTGCGGTTTTTTAAAACGTGTGTAAGGAGCGAGCGTTCTCTTACCGAAACGTGCTTATCGCGTTCACATTAAAGAATAATGCACGACTATCAGTCGGATTGCGAGAAGCGATAGAAAAGTAATGGAGACTACAAGACCCTCGAGGGATCTCTATATAAGAGAGACGTGGTCACGTATGGGGAGCTTTCTATCTCGTTTCACGGCTCCTCTCGGTTGACTTATAGTTTGCCAGACTAATATGGTGGATTCTGGAAAAAATTGTGCGAAAACTCCCCATAGCTCTTTTTTATGAAGGGCAGGTTTAGAGGAAGATTCGGTACCTATAAGCGGAACCGCTTCCGAAGTTCGCGTCAACACGTGGGCCACCAGCAGCGAAAACACCGTCTGTGATAACAGGATCGTCACACCTGCAACATCACACACACTCACACGCCTGCTACGATATACATTACAATTCAGTAAATCGGTAACGCGTTACAATTAATGTTATTTTTATTAAGTTTCTAATGCGTTATTATTACCACTACTGCCAAAAAGTCTTTTAGGCAGTAATAATAAAGTCAATAACGCGTTATTGTTACATGATTTAACTCATGAATATAACTCCCAACGATTATTTACTTGAAGTGAGTTATAAACATCCCCCTAATAAATCCATACAGTATATTTTATTCTATTTAGAAGGATTTCCGTAAAATTGATCTTTCTTTAAAAGAACTAGAGTTTGTTACTAAAGTAACTTTCTAATTAAAGGTTCTACAAGTAACGCGTTACTTCAGATCACTTTATAATATAATTTTAAATTCTGTACGTGGATGAATTAAATAGAGTCGTCTAATTTCGATAGTTCTCAAGATTTAAATGTTTTCTTAATTTTCAAGGATGATATTCCACTTATCTACAAAAGCGATTAACCGAATTTAGGTGACTCTGTTTTCTGTACAGTAATTAAGTTTTTGAATGGTTAGATATTGGAAAAGTTTGCAGAAATCCTTAATGTTGAAATATACTTATTAATAATAAATAAACCTTTTTTTTTACACTTATCGCTGTCAGAAGCATATCGTGATTAAAGGGGGTGATACAACATAAATTTGATAACCTCGTCCGGATCCTCGAAGCTTGATTGTAACCGTGGCGGAAATTGATGAAATATTCAACGACCAACACGTTATAATTAGGGGAAATTATGGAAGTGATCGACCAGTACTTAATTTTTACTCTATAATTTTGAATTAGTAAGAACATAATAATGAATTAGTGACAAATCGTTTACTAAGTTTTCTAGTGAACGACTTTGCAGTATTTCATTAGTAGACTTTGTTCTTCCAGTTCGTTGAGCCTCCCAAGCCTTACAAAGAAATAAATCGCACAAGCTTTTTTATTCCTTAGAAAATTTATCTCTCTTTTTTTTATTTCTTTTGTTCTTCTGCGTAAAACCCTGCTGATCCCACACTAATAGCAAAAAATTACCAAGCGATAAACGTGATAATATCCTGTTTAATAACGTTCAATAACAATATCGGATTGCAATTTAATTAAAAACGCAGCATTCTTATATGTGCCGATAGTACAGCAAACACACCAACACCAACCAAAAAATATGATACGTGTATGCGTGACGCAGATACGGAAAGTTTAGTGTTGCAGGCAATGCTTGATGTATGTTTATGCAGGTACCAACAGGTACCCAAAATACATCAGCAGTTCACAAAATGAAGCATAAACTGGATCATTAGATATCCGTGAAATATAAAACTCAAAAGAGCACAGCGAGAAAAGCCGAAACTGCAGACAGTTTAACTGATTTCAACATAAGGTTCATGCGATTAATTAGCGATTTATTCAACAATTACGATTCATCTTAAGTACCTACTTATGTATGTTTGGAAGTGTCAGAATTTTGCGCCCGGAGAACAAATACTGTTCCAATATACAACACTATGCGCAAATAGTATGCATACATGATCTACATATTCTACATATTTACATACATAATTTACTCTAAGAGTAAAAATAAATGAGGAACAATATTTACTCTCCATTTGTCATTATTTGTGAATGAGTGAGTGTGAATTTGTTTTGAGACTTAAAAGTCATAATAATGCCAATGGCAGTTTTAATAAAATTATTCTAGAATGATAAATGATTTACTTTTTCAAAAGTTTCAAATGTAGTCGGTCTTTAACTTTCTTTATATAAACGGATACAACTGCGGTCGGTTTCTTATTTCATCATAGCGGTTCGGCTTCAACTGAACGCAGAACATTGATAAATTATTAACAGTTTCTATATTTACTTACCTCAACCGAAAAATAGTTTATCTTTATAAAAGTATTGTCATGAAGTAAAACTAAACTTTTTAGGCAGAGAACGTTGACTCTTACTTATTATTCTCATAGGAGACCATGATAAACTGACAATAAATCTGTTATTAACTTTTCTCAGATGTGCACAAAATATTAATAATATATTACTCGAAAATACACTCGAAACATGCGACACCTGGTATGACCACTTAAAAAAAATTCAAGAACAGTGTTAAGACTAAAAATGCACTACATTTAATGAAATATAAAATACATAATATTAGAATATTCATAATACCAAGGAAGAAAGAAATGTTTCCTACTCTAGTAATTAAATTAAATTAAATTAAGTGATTCTAGGTTGAAGTTTGGTTTATCAGCATTACAATTATCAGAATGGTGTGATCGTGTTTCTGAATTTCAATATATAGAGAAGTTTGACGCCATTTTAACCGCAAAAATAAACCGAGACGAGCAGGTTTCGTGCTAATTAATGATGTGCCTTGCCCGGTGACGTGACATATATAGAAAAGCATTACAGGAAAGTTTATCGATTCAGCGAATAAATTCGACATGGGAAAGATTGAACTCCTAACGTTATTTAATGACGTGAAAGCTTTTCTCGTCGTAGAAATATTGCCACATCTAGTTTGAGATAAAATGCCTGAGTAATATATTTTCCCAGGATACACATCGTTGATTGTCCTCACTCGCATAAAGGTAATTCTTTTTAACCCGTTGTTGCGAAATACAGTTTTCAATTAAACTTTGTTAGTACATACTGCGAGAATATATCATTATGGAACAATAGTATGGAACAATGGTCTAGGTCTGTCGAGCTCAACGTTCTATTGTGAGGGGCTGTCAAAGCATCATTCGCTTGTACGTAACTGATATTCTACTCGAATATTTTTGTAAGAGGAATGACCATATTTTGTAGACCGCAAGCTCAACAATTTTTTAGGAATTTTGATCATATTGATCATATTGATCATATTTTGATTAATATGTGACTTTTAAAGTGAATTAGATTTTATTCTAATAATTCTTTAAGTCTTTAAATATTTAATAAACAAAAACGCCTTATACATCCGGTTAAACTGCAAATCATAAAATACCACCAGGTGTCACACGTCTATAGTGGTCAAAATTATTGAAAATGATTCAGCAATGCCTGCGCTGATTAAGCTCTCATCAAATACGACCTAATGCTATAACGATTACATTCATTCATGACTTATTAAAACCGAATTTGTTTTAATAATCATTTTGAAGAAGACAAGTCCTCCTTGACACATGATTCAGTAGAAAATGTGTAACTTTATTCGTAGTGTTCTTTATTCTGTAGGTATGTGTATGAGTGTGTGCTTGTGTTTGTTGCAATACTTGGACGCGTATAGATAATATGGAAACATTATAGAATACAATAGTTTAGAAAGAAATGCATAGGTACGAAGAGTTTTGAAAAAGTCAAAGAAGCAATAGCGGCACAGCGAAGCGGCAGAGACGTATATATAGCTTATAGACAGATTTGGAAACAAAGCAGTAATAAATCATTGCTGTTCGTCGGGATAATAGCCTGGCATCGATTATACGTGCGCGACATTCGCGAGTTTGCTCAACCGGTGGTTCGTTACACTCATGGGACTCGGGCTGTAAAAACTATTTGAAAAAGCTTTTTATGACACCTTTTTCTCTTCGGCGTCAATTTTTCTGATTTCCGGCGGAAGGAAGATAGCTTCGATGATGATAGCTGTGTTTTTAGATCTTTATTAAGACTCATCTAATATGTCTTCTAAAAAATCAGAATAACTAAATATTTTAGGTGCATATACTGTATTTTGCAGTGGTCGCCTTTTCAAGAATCTTAAACGGGATTATTTTACCGAACAATTAATTACTTTAAGGATGAATTATTCAGGTAGCTTTAGTCAGAAAATACGACCAGTTGGTCTTCGCGGGAACGTGAAAGACATGCCGAGCGGAAGTCAAGCCGAGCATAGCAACTTTGCTCACCCAACTTGAAACGTGCGGATGACATATTGAAATTAGAGACCGTAAGATCCAAGATACCGTCTATCCGTTATTAGATTACTTAAGAAATTTCGCTACAGCCCTCAGTCGACAGTGTCACTGTTGATTTTCGTATTACTTGTCACCCTTCAAATATTTGTTCACATTTTCTAAAGGTTTTTTTTATTTATGTTTGAAATAATGACGGAATAATATTATTTTGAAAAATGTATGTTTGAAATGATTTTTCTTTCGTTCTTTTAAAGAAAAATTTCTTTTTTCTCGAAGATAATTTACAACAAATACGTTGGTTATAGTGTAGCTGACACAACCGACCCTCATTAGCAGTTCTGAGACTATTTCACACGTTTTGTGGGAGAGAGTCTGAGAATCATAATGAGCGTTTTATGTACAGATGCGTAATTAGGTTCCTTGACTTTGTAGAGTAACAGTTTATCAAGTTCTTTTTAATAAAACAACTCACGTTGAAACTAATTAATTATAGTTAAACGTCATTTTATTTTCATACAAAATAAAATTTTGATTTTAGCACACGTTCACAGTATCTAGCACATATTTTTATGCGCTGAGTATTTGGAAGTGACAACTAGTAAAAGGAGTACTGACATTCCTATTTCCCCAAATATTATTAAAAGTCGGGAGAGCTGTCAAGAATTCCAATTTCAGTAGATATTCACACAAACTAACACATATCACTTTTTTTAGACTGTATGTGATTTAAGAAAGTTTGCAGCAATCGCAATAGCATTTTTTTAATTACTTTCGTTACAGCATTGAGAAAATAATCACTATAATGAAATCGAATAGGATAGAAGATTTCCAACATGAAGAAACTTCAATTAAGTCAGAAAATAAAAATGATATTTTTCACATTTTAGTGTCAGAGCTTTTATAAAAAAAAAAAGAAATTCAAAGCAAAGAAAAAGTTTGAAAAAAAATGTATAACAGAAGAGCAAGATTGCAAGGTAATGTAAATAAGAAAGTGAAATAAAGAGGAAAAAGAAGGCCGGAAACGATGTAGGCGAAAAATAGAGGAGAGAGCTTGGCAAATTAATTTCTGAGGCGTATTTGAGTACTGCGTGATTGAAATTTTCGAAGTTTTTAAAATTGTTTGATATTAAACTGAAATTAAACTCACTATTTTTATGAGTAGGTATAATAAGTGTCAATAAAAGTATTTCAGAAGTTTTTAATTGAAAAAAATCCAATCCAAGTTTCAATGATTTATTTATTTTATTATGTATAAGAGCAAGTAAATAACTATCGATGGCTATCTTCCTTCTTAAAAATTTGCTAATTATAGGATTCGATTGAGGAAATTATTAAATGGAAATGTCATTCAGGACTTCTTCTTCAGAGAAGTGTAGCACGATGCCAGGCAATTAACGCTTTGAAAACAAAAGCTGAGAGCCATGGCGACAGGTGAAATTCTCCGCGTGGAGAATCTCAAATAAAATAAACATGCCTTCACATTTGCTCGCGCATATACGCACAACACGCATACCTTTTTTATAACCATTTTATAGCTATCATACACATGCACTGAACAACCCTCGCTAAGTGACACAACCAATCCCCTTTCTTTATCATAAAATATCGTAAAACGATGAGCTGTTTGGATCGAAGAGTTTAACGCCATCGCTCATAAAGTCACTGCTTCAAGTTTAGCGAGACTTGGCTATGACATTAGCGGATATTCGGGTCGAACGGTGCAGTTATGAGTATATGTACAATGTATATAAAAAACCCATTTGTCTCTTATTTCTCGTGAACGCGTTCCTAGTGCCGAAATCGGAGATCATTATCGGGTGAGTAAACTTTTATAGGTTCAAGTAACACCTTTTGTAGATCGTATAGTTGCCTTAAAAATTACTTTTTCCGAGAGATTAATATGAAAGAAATTGAAAATTTATTACGGTAATTCAAGCACATAAAATGAAAAAGAATTATTGGATCATATTTTATACGATGTAAAAGGAGTACATTGAATTTCTAGTACAAGTTTCACAAAATTCCACACTGCAATTTAAATTTTCTATAATTTTCAATTTTCTACTGTAATTGAAAAATAGAGTAAAAGGAAATTAATTGTTTCAACCAAGCTAGTTAATTCTGAAATTGTGCAGAAAGAAAATATCAATATTTGATTGAATTCTGAGCCTGGTTCAAAAGAATACTTGACTATTCTGAATATACAACAATTAATCTCCGACATTCTCTACGTTGTGAGCGATAAAGAAAATAGTCTAGTCGTAGAAAAAATTCTCCAACCGTTATATAAAGTTTTCTCACCCTGGTTGTAATATAGCTTGGAAGGAGGCGTCAGATTGGCGACCGATGACGAGAAACGGATTGTCAGACTCGGCTGATTAAGCCGCCCGGGATACGGGATATCGATTGACAGCGGGACAATAGAGAGAAAGCGACAGGCGAAATGATAAAAGAGCTTGAAGCGAACTTACGAATGAAAAAGTAGGTATAAAATCTTGAACGAAAAGGCGTAGAAATGTAATTAGCTAGTTTTGGATAAAGAGCTTTCATTTTAATTAGCAGCATCAATTTTCTTCATAGGAGATTTATACAATATCTATATACACATAGCAAACATGGATTTATGTATTTATGCATATTTATATGTTAATTAGTTGGAACTTTAGATATTCAAGAAGTTAGTGCCTATGTCGTCCAAATAGCGTTCCGCAAAGAGTCGCAAGTGACGACTTCCTCCAGAGCATGTATTCGACAAACTGATCTCAGCGACATTAATGGCAAGTCGTTGCGTTTCACTTGCCAATGGTGAAAGCAGTTGGAATACCATTACTCGAATTTACATACCAGAGACAATTCTAGTTGATCTAGTTGGCTCTATAGTTACAGTGCTGAGTGCATTTGACCTACTAAGAATTTCACTACTGTCACTGTATTTGATGAGCTTCCAGTGGATCGTCATTTCGTGTTAATTACCAGTCGTAAGATTTCTATGGTTATTGGTATATCGGCTCTCCTAAAACTGGACTATGCCTATGTTGCCATAAGATTGCCAGTGTATTGCTAACACTATTGTGTTGGTATTTGAATGTGTCCTGTATGTAATTACATTTTGGATCAAATAGAGACATGTTTTGTTCTCTTGCAGCTGTCCAGTAAACCATTCCGATAACTTTTAAAAATCAGATGATCAAAGTAATAAATAATTGATAACTATTCTATGCTATAAAAAGTCCTCTGTATGTGAAGTTGGGACTTTTTTAATGCATTATAAAAATGCATGGCTACATTGAAAATTTAGTAAACTTTAAAATTCACATGTGGTTTTATAAACTCCTAACTTTGTCCTAACTCTGGTTTTTTTTTTTTAAATTAATTATATTGCTAGCCATAATTACTTCTCTCTCGAGTATACTGTAAGTATAATTACAGAGAAATGCAGTTGCACTGACAATGAGAATTACGTTTAATTGGAACCCAGTTTCATATTTCTATAATGAAGACAGTCGTTAAAGTAATTAACATTATCAAATAATTAGTCATTATTTAAAAAACATTAACAGTTGTGAATCTCTGGATTCCATTCAACATTAAAAAAAGTTTCTATGTAATATTATACATTTGACCTAATACAAAATTCAAACCATCAGATTTTTTTACGAGTTTGTTTGCTTATCGTTAATCATTTATTATTCTGATTTAACGAATATCAAATTCCATAACTTTATAGAAGATTCAAAAGTGATTTATGAATTTTTCCAGAATTTTTATGCATATTTACTAAATTTTCAATATGCCAGCTCAATTTTATCCCCCTATACGGTTTACGTAGGTAAAAAACAGCGATACGGGTTAAAGGAAATCCCATAATCGTAAAAGATTTTATTATTATAGACTCGTCTTTACTTGATCTAAGCTTACCCGGAAAAATTGTTAAAAAGAATCTCTGTTTCTGTAGAAGCACTTTTCCTCTAAATATTATATTTCACGGTAAAAGATCTTCCACTAAGTGAAAACACTCATATATGTGTAGAAAGCTTATTCTTTAATAGAGCGCTATTTAAAGATTCAAATTAATCTCATTAACCTAAAGAAATTTTATCCACCTCAATGAACAGAACTGTAGAGGTCTTGTAGAATTTATGAAGTCATTTGTACTCACTCATTAGGAAATAATTCCCATAAGAGATTATCTTCTGATTCTAGAGAGCTTATGCAGACTCTTCTACAATAGAAGTTTCATTGACTATAAGTTTTTCAATTTTTTATAAAGCTCAGCAAATCAAATTAATACTAATTTCTGATTTGTTCCTCAATCCACTGAAACCTCAACAGCATGATAAATCTCAGTTAAAATCACAAGCTAGCAAGTGAAACGCAACTTTGCATTCAATTTTCGCGATAAAGTTCGATAGCAGCTCAATGGCAACATTATTTCATAATAATGACTCATTATTTCATTAAATGTAATTCTATATTGGGAAATATACATTAATCTGAAAATATGTAATAAACTCTAAGGATATATTGATCGTGAAAGAACTGAAATGCATTTAATTACCATTGAGCTGTATCATGAAAATATCACCTGACATTACAAACAATTTTTTTTTATTTTTAGAGTGAAGCGAGAGATTTTCCTTTTTAGAAAAAATTCTATTGTACCTAACAGGGGTATAGCGTCTGAAACTTGGGGCAGGGTCTCGGCGACGAGATTCAGGAACACCGTCAGTGATAGCAAGATGGTCACTCCTGAAACAATCGTAGCCCACCATGCTCAATCCATTGTATCCCGTGTTATTTGTTTAGTTATTATTGGATTTTCACCCCGTTTTTGACAGAATCTCTGCTTTATTTTGTTTCTGACTCGCAACGGAGCCTTTGTTCTTGGTTGGTAGTCTTAATAGAATGTCGCGCACACAAAGGTTATGCGCCTACAGATGGTGATCATTTAAATTTATCCTTTGTGTATTATTTCCTGTGCCTCGGTTTTCCAGCTCGAAGGTTTCATAAATTATCTTTATTTTTGACATAAACTGTTCGTTCCATGTCAGAAAACTGTATCGAAATATAAAAGATCAATATAAAATATCAATATAAAATATCTATATAAGAATTGCATATGAAAGCATTAAAGTTGGTTCAGCCGATTGTCACATCATTGAAAATAATTTATTTGCGGTATAGTCCTTTAAATTTCTAGAATTCTTGCGCGTTCCGACTTTGAAACGCTAATAGTAAGTGAATCTACATCTTAGGTAGGCCATTAGTTTTGAAGCGTCAATCCAAAAGTAACACAACATGGAAACCAATTTTATGTCCTTTGCAACTTGCTGAGATGTTAGACGTCCGCTGGGATCCACTCTCAGTCATCAGTCACAAAAGTTTTGACGTGCTTTATTAGAGATAACGAAGAAGATAAAATTTGAGTACTGTTACCTAATTGAAGTTAAGTTTCATTAGATTATCGAGCCCTGCTATCATATTTCCGAAAGTTATGATTAGCATTCAGTCAGTAAACTGTCTTTACCAGAGAATGTGGATATCGATTTCATGTTCAGGTGAAGTTCAGTGTCTACTTTATAATAAGGTAACAAGACATGTCATGAATAAGAGAGAATGCTGGTTCAAAATTGAATCAAACTTTGGAAATCTGAAATTCTTTAGTAACTTTATCTTATCTCGTGAATAATACTAATTTTCCAATAATTAATTTAGTACCATCTACGATTGCTTCTTCCATAGTTTTTTACATAGTTAAATGTTATATTTTACTCGTTCATCGAACTCGGTCTTTTATCTGACTTTGTATGTTAGAGATTCGTAAACCTTTTCGTACACGGACAATACATATGAGTTAAAATCTAGAGTACTTATAGATAAAGCCGCTTATATTGCTCCTTCATTCTCGACGAAGCAGTAAGTAAATCGATTTTTTAATATTCATCGAGCCTTTGTTTTGTTCGAAAAAATGCAATTTTTACTCTAAAAGATATTATAGTTTTAAGAACTTTACAACTAGTTTAGAAAGTTGACTTAAATCGAGGAAAGTAATTAGCAAAGATATTATTAAAATATCAATCAGATTGCAATAACTTTTAGCGGTAACTTTTTAGTATATTTATGGATTATTATAATGAATCAATTAATTAATTCTAACAAACTGAAGTAGAAAAATGTTTTCAGCAAGTTGAGAAATAATTATTCATGCAGATTCGAGAGCTACACTCGAGAGACTTGCCTTGTTAGCGAAAAATTTAACAATGCTGAAAATATGCAAAATAAGTGTTTATACAAGAGAAAAATAAAATTTTAGCACCTTTTTTTTATTTTTTCCACGAGCAATATAAATTGTTCTCTGATCATTATAAATCAATTATTTCTCTTTTCAAACTGTTTACTTGATTTACTTCTTATTCTTCATATTTTCGAAAGTGTCTTACAGTACTTCTATCTTAATTCAAAATTATGGAAGCTTACTTTCGGATTAAGGAGGAACTACTGTAGTTTGAAGTGCTATAAGTTTTGTACAAAGTTACACTGAGATTTCTCTAGAAAATTATTCACGTGTTCATTTAGGAATCTGGAATGTCGAGAATTTCCTTTGGAGAGCGAAATTTGTGTAAGGTTAACACTGCTTGACGAAGGATCGTTGACTAAGACCTTCCGCAATTGAATTTACAATTAATTACCCACTCATTAAACATTTTTGGTATACTCGTCGCGAATCTTAACCCTCTCTGAGACTTTAAACCTTGTTTGGACTCGAAGTCTTCAGAAAATTCGCTAAGTGGGACCTACGAGTATTTAAATCCGCTTTCTCAGGAGTTTGTGAACATTCTAGAACAAAAAAAGAACTGCTGTCGCTTGCAGAGCTTTTTTGAAAGTTTATGAGCAATCGTATACCTGGCACACAAATCACGTATACATAAATCCTGAACCAACTTTATGGATGACATCCTTTCATACAAATTCATGCGTTTCATTTGAATTTCACAAGAAAAATAATTTATATTCTTTCAAGTCTCCAGAAAGGCCATTTCACAAAGGTGAGACGTATAAAGCTTTGCGGTTATTCAGTTTGCATTTGATGGTAGAACATTCTCTGTGTAAAAAACTTCATAAGAAGAAAGGTTTTTCTTTTTATGGCATTTTTTGTGCAAGTAGTTTTTAAGAGATACTACTAATAGTTATTACTTGAATAACTTGATAATTGTATTCTCATGAAATATTTCTATGCAGTAAAGAAATACAATTTCCAAAATGAGTCTTTAATTAAAAAAAAATATTGCATCGTTTATATTCAAACGACTTCGAGCTGGCTTTTATTCCAATCAACGTCTGTGGTCGCTACCCTTTATCAAACTTACCTTTAATTGTTCTGAAAATGGCAATAACAAGTACACATATATATTCGATAATTAGTAATCCGACATTCATTTAAATGAAGGTAAACCTAATTGAATTGGCAGCGAGAGACAATACACTTGAAAAGTACTTTAACAAAGACACCACTTTAAAATATTCATACAAATGAAACTGTCTAATTCACCTTGCTCTAGAAGTTAAATAGTATTTTATTACCGTTGCCGAATGCTTTCCCTATTTGCATATACAAAATTCTCCTCTTTTATGCATTTAATCCCTTTGTGGTCCACAAATCGTGGGAATCTAGGAATATTTCCGGCATTCTAGTGGTTCCATTTGAGGATTTACAAATTGAAAATAAAGTGGAGCGAGGATACTTTTCTCCGTAGAATAAACGTGTGCTACTGATTCGAATGGCACATAAAGGGTAATACTTATGGCTAAATGGATAGTTAATTTAACATATCAACGAGTCGCATTAACAGTTTCTCTCTTTATCCTGCTTCGATAACGACCAAATGCAGGGTTGCACGATGGCAATTGCGAGTAAACAAGCTGGGAAACCAGAGTTAACGGTAATTCTGAATCCTCTTCCCCTAACACTATTTGCCTCCGCCCCCAAAGTTACCGTCTTTCTTGGTATTTCTCTGTCTCTGTCTGTCGCTGCCAAATCGCCTGGTTTCGCTCCGGGTTGCTACCAATGTTGAGTACACGTAGATATAGATAAAGATGTATATTGTATATATAGATATACAAGAGGGTGTACGATACACGTGTATATTGGGTCTATACAATCACGAGGGACGACTCAACAGGCGTTTCTCGTTTCAAAACGATACACTGGTTACACCAGAGAGCAATATTTCCGACGTCTCGAATATCAAGAGCTTTTTCACTGATGCAATTGCTCTGATAATGATCCAGAGATAGAAGCGAATTTTTTTGGCAGGGCCATCGTGAAAATTTCAGACTAGTTTCATATCCTTCTTCAATTTATAGAAGAGGAATAACTGTTCAAGGGTATTTTTTTTCTTTTTAAAGTATGTACTAAAAACATACAAAAAAATTTAACTATTTAGAGTACAAGGAGAAGTTATTTTACTTATTCTTATATGTACCTAAGAAAATGAGGTTGTTATAGTTAATTATCCAGTTAAAAACTTTGAAAGAAGGAAGATTTTGAATATTATTTGGTTTATTTTAAAATGATTACAATGAACCAATTAAACACTTTAGAAATTTCTCTCATTTTAACAGTGAAAACCTAGCATTCACACTTCTGTCATTGTTATCATTTAGCATTTGTCTCTTCCTTCGGCTCTGAATAAGCGAACTTTTCTTAATAATAAGTAGATAATGAATATTCTGCTGTGTAGTTAATTTTCTTTTTACTCTATGATTTAATGAGTCTTTGCTATTAATTTCTTAATATCCACTTTTTCAGTTCTTTATTAAAATAAATATTCTTCAAGATGATTCTTTATTTTCAACAAAAAATATTTTCCATATTAATCAACACTGTTGATTTTCAGGGATTTTCTGAGGTTTATTTAGACTGAGGAATTTTCTCGGTTTATTTAGATGTGTCAGTGTTTTTCTATAACTGAATGTAAAAAAGTTCACATATGTACTTCTAACAGTGAACTTGAAGATATATGAAATTACATTAGGGATTAAAAAAGTTTTCAACAGAATGCAGTAGAGACTTAAAAATCATCAATTTGTAAAATTCTTCTTCCGTCTGAAAGTCATGACTGGAATTCGAGAAAATAAAGAGGCAAGTGGAGTGCCTGTCACGATGGCCCTTGCGAATCGCGTGCACTCTGTAGATTCATGTGCACGAAGTCTAACATAATTACGAGCTGGTCTCGTGTATAAATTCCAAAAGCATCCTAGCTTTGAGATCTGCGGTGGAAAAGAGTCTCTGAGATGAATGCACTCACATATTTTCTGCGATCCTGACGCAAAAACGATCTTACATATTCAAACTTAGGATATGAATCTAAAGAACGATCCGCCACACCGTTTCGAGAGACACGGCATTTGACGCGAGTAAGGAATCGCCTCTCCATAGAATTTCATGAGACGCATTTTTCAGTCTGTTTCCACCGCCGATCTGAGAAAATATCACCGTTTGGCAAACGGGTCACTATCTGACAGCAACTGACGGTACTCTACACTTTCGATCAAATCTCAAAGGTAAATAAATCGATCGATCTACGATCATCGTTTTTCCAGTTTCCAAAGTCCGAGTAGTCGACGACCGCTTAGAAAGTCTCGATAGCTGGAAAGAATCTTTTAAGGATTAATTGAATGTTGCTAAAAATAGGTGCAGGTACTCGCTTGGATGAGCACAACGTGATGAGGATACCAAGATCGAAATAGCCTGATAGCGTAGCGTATCAGGCGAACCTTAGTGTTAAAAGGTTAACGTTTTTTTTTTTTCCTACAATATACATATGAATTAAATATTTGAACATACTGGAGAAGCGAGACATGCAGTCTGAAGTACTAGTGTTTTGAATATTTGAATTTAGCTGTGAAAATACGCTTGGAATTCTTTTCCTGTGAATTTTCTTAAATACGTTTTTTTCATTAGAGAAAAGTTGTTCTAAGGGAGAGCAGAGACGTGTTAACATGCACAGAAGAAATTTTTTTTTTTTAATTCTATACATGGTGAAAAGTTTAGCAAGAAGGCATCTAAAAGTTAAATAAAAGAAAATGAAAATGTTCTATATTTATAAGAATATCTTTACATTATAGATTATCTTACAGATAATTTTGAGTCAGTCTTACCTGTTTGGGATGCCAGGGTAACTATTTTCTTGAAGAGCTGAAAGCTATACTTTTTTTCATATCCAGTTTGAAAAAATAATGTTTTGTTGCCTTTAAAAATCCAAGTTAAGAAAGTTTCGCTGACCCAGATACAATTTTTTCTCTACAAAGCATTTTTACTGAGCTGTTTTACTGCTACCCTGGAGAAATACTTTTCTACGATGCTTAAGTACGAGATAAGATTATTCAGAGGAAAACACTCATGCATTTAGTGGCTATATAAAGGCAATTATTGACTTTGTCTTGTTTCACCAGTGTGCTCGCCTTAGAGGCAGAAGATGCAAAATCACGAGATTCTTCGATGAAGAGAGTGCACATAACTAATCTGTTCATGAGAAAAAGTATAATGAGTACTACAATGAAAAAAATACAGCATTACCGGCAGCACGCTACATAAAAGAATAAGCTTTTAGTTCTATTTAATTTTATCATTTTTTATTTTAAAGCTGCTTTAGAGTATGTTGTTATTAAGAGTTACCCGCGACAGCGTTTTAATTAAAATCTAGCGTGTTTTTTTAGCAGTACGTAATTTGAAATGGACGTCGTCAGGTAGACGTTAGGAGCTGCCTTTTTCTCAAGTATCTTTTTCGAACTTCACCTTCATATCGTGGCATTTAATCATGATGAGATCCGTTGATTGGTGCGATCCTATTTTTATCCCAGTTTCTGGTATCGACGAATCTACCACTCTACTCAAAAATTAGTACTCATCAAAATCGTCGAATTTATTTTTATAAATTGGATTTAATTCGATAGAACCGATACGGTGGTACTGTTGAGTCTTAAATACGGAGAGACGGTCTGAGGTTTAAAGCTTTTGAAACGTCTTTTGGTTTGCGTCAGGGAATCAGGATTCTAGCAGGGAATTTAAGGAAGGGAACGTGCAATAAATTTGGGGTTTCTTCGAATTCTTGTACGGAGAATCAAGAGGAAAAAGAGAATTGACGGGGGTAATTCATGGCAGTCTTTGCCCCGAGAATCTGCAAGTAGTAGAACGACTGTTGTTGAGAAATTGCGATGACGTTGTGAGAATAGAGAAATAAAGGTATTCGCTGAAAAGGCAGAAGAAAAATCAAGAAAATGATAACAAGAGAAATTTCAATTCTCAACAGATGATTTGTTGAAAATCCCAAAAGGGATGTTTGTCAATCACAGAACATATACAAAAAATGCATGCTACGAAATGAATAGTTGGAATCTAAAAAGAGAATGGGAAATAAATAGTAATTCCCACAGCGTCCATCGCTCAAACTCTGGAGTCGTGTAACATGGTTTGAAACAAGTTGCTCGAAGCGCCAGCAATTTTCGAATGAGGTATTCCGTTTGCGGGCATTTCGGTGGCAGGAAGATGCACAGGGGTAGACAATCATCAGTCAGACAGATAGACAGGCTTATGAGAGAGCATATACATAGGTACCTATTAAGGGAACAGCGTCCGAAGTCGTCGGCATGCTTTCTGCAACGAGGTTCAGGAACACTGTGAGCGACAGCAGGATGGTCACCCCTGTGAAGAGAACAATTTTCACGATGAAAAAAGGAAAATTCGAAAAGAGTTAGTCTCCTTTTGATTTCTCGGATAGGTGCCTAAAACTTGAGATTGATCTTCAGCCTCCTGTGTTTCTAATGTTTCATTGAGTGACGAGAATTCCATGTGCAATATAAGTTTCGAATGAGTACTTAAAATTGCATAATGGAAAGATGATATCAACTGGTAGTCGTAAATGGATGATGAACCTGGTACATACTGATTCAAGCAATCGATAACCATCTACATGAGAATTGTCATAACTATACAGTATATAATATACATATCTCCTCTGGGTATCCTAATGGGCAGGATCAGAACATGATGTCTATTAAGGATATTGCCTCTCTTGTTTGTGATTTAATCTCCCAGGGTGAATATGTTGAATATGAGAATAGGTAATTACTCAAAAAATTGGGTAGTATCTAAAAAATAGGTAGTACTTACTAGTACTGGGAATATGGAATTGTCTATTGCAAGTGATATTCAATTTTACAAAGTAAAGAAATGTAAATTGCATGAGCTTTATTTAAATTTCGCTATTTTGGGAACCCAAAATTAATATCAAAGCGTTTTGCCAAAAGAACGACCACCACTTGTGTCATACGGTTTAGTGTAGGGAGGTTGATTGCGGGTTTCCTTTAACTACATGCGCATTTTGATAGCAGTCTCTCATTGAAAGGGGTTGTCACACACAACCATGGTTCACCTCTTTGTGATGATAATGTTCAATCAAGTGCACGTCCAATTCAGTTGTCTGTTGTCTTGTGTGTCAGTTGCCTCACGATTTTCATGTCCTATTTCCACTAGTTCACTAGTTTTAGTGGGATTAGATTCTTTTATATTTAAATTTACCTGGACGAAATGGACGTGCTCATACATGGGAGTATTATTGAAAGGTCTCGAATGAGACTTGCGAGATTAAAGAAACATCCCTAAATACTCCCGATGCTAGCGTCAATACCTTTTTCTTCAATGGGAAGAAAAAGGCTAGGAGAGTGAAGATGAAAGCTAAGACAAAGTAAGCCAGTGTATCTCATTTAAAATGTTACGCACTAGAGAAGTTTCTTTTTTGAGAACCAAATTCGAACTCTTATTATTTTTGTATGATAAAAATTATAAGATACAGCAAAAATTCTGTACTGAAAATTTTGAAATAGAATGAACAATATTATAGGTATTTTTTTCTTCTTTTAATAATGGTTTATACAATTAGAAAAAGTTGAGATTCACTGTTCGTGATGTACATTTTCCTTTCGTTCGGCCTCTTTAGATATTGTGCTCCCGTCTTAGAAGCTTTCCTTCGAGTCTCTTCGACCGAGAAAATACGAAGGAGCACTTGAGTTCGATGAACCATTCACGAATACGTATTTTCCACTAGGAAAGCATCCAGCATGTCTATCGCTGTCTTTGAATTTCCCCTTTTAACTAAACCGCTTTCTTCTGGGTATTAATACATATATTTATGTTGTAACTATCTCTACATTTTATAGATTGAGTAATGTAAAATTGTAATTATTTCCTTTTAAAATTTCCACGATTGCAGTGGTAGTGGAATATTGCTCAGTAAAGAAATATACAGTACAACCTCTCTAAGAGCGAGCTCATGGGCGGTTAGGGGTAATAATTCCGAGAAATAGGGGGCCCCCACTACTGGGCGTCGAGCTCGGAAATTGCGCGTGTGTGCGAAATGTGTGTTTGAGTACGAAACCTCAAATAGAGCGAGCGGCCGGCGACGATGAAAACGTAGCGTTTTTTTGATTAAATACATATAAATACATATTAAATACATATAATATATTTTAAAAGTTCGTTACTCACAGAGTATCGGAAATTACTCTAAAATTATTTAAAATTTGTAAACTTTTTTGCACACAATATATTAAAAAATAAAACAGAATATTTCAACATGTGGACAAAAATATAATATATATGAAATACGACTGTTTATAGCGTACGTACATATTAAAAAGTGTACATATTATATGTATTTTAATTTAAAATGAAATTATAATTTTGTTTTCTTAAAAGTTTTATAAAAATAAAGCTGCCTTGTACTATATAGGAGTTAGAAGTATCAACAACCTTTAAAATATATATACGAATTATTGTATGCAAATATAAGAAAAATAATTTTAATAAAAAACCATTTTCAATGAGAAAAAACTGAAATTAAGCTGCGCTCGGCTGCTCGCTCTTTTCGGGGTTTGCGCCCAATTCTCGAGGCAGCGTGAGTCACCGTGAGTAGGGTTTGTAGTGGGGGAAGCGTCCGAGCTCATCAAGGCCATTGTCGCTCTTAACGGGGTCGCTCTTAGAGGGGTTGTACTGTATCTTTAATTTATTCTTGATTTATTTTCTTCTCCAGAGAAGCTTTTTTATTTGTGTAATATATTTTTATTCATCCATGCGAAGAAACTTCTTCGATGCAGTTACTTTGTCAAGAACTCGATCGGAAAAGTAGTAAAAAGAAATTGCTGCTAAGATTCTTAGAAAAGATATCCATTTAAAGAAAAATGCAAAAGAACATTCCTTGTTCTCTTTTGCTTTGACAATGTAAAATTTCTCATTTCCAAGAAATTCTAATGAATATTCATTTTTTATTCTGAGAAATGGAGCAGATTTTTTCTCGATACTAAAAAAAATTAACTGGAAAGCTTCATTTAAATTATTTTTGTATCAATATTTTTGTGAACATCGAATCCCAAATAGCTCTCAGCATTTTCCCAAAAGAATCCGTTTTTAATAAAAATGACGTTGAAAACTTCACTGGCAGATCGAGAGAATATCCTATACGAAACAGTGGCGGTGTTCATTGGTCGTGTCGCATATTGAAAGCTTCACGAGTATTTTTTGACGAGAGACGACATTAAACCTTTCAATGATTCACTACAAAAGGCAGTAAAACTGATAAACGACAATTTGAGTCCAATGAAATTCTGATAAAATCCCGACAGATCCGAGTGTCCCACGATACACTCGTACCTGTAGGCGCAATGCATTTATCGTTGACACAGATCGCAGGAATGTTTGACATCAAGTAGAGAATGTGCCTCAAAATTTCTAACGAATTAAACCTCCTATTTTTCGCATGTCAGTGTAACTCGAAAATTAGAAAAATACCTTCCTCATCAAAGAATAGAGCGGGCTTGTTTCTTTTTCCGCTTCTTTCTCGTTTTCCAATTAAAACGGAAGCGTGGAAGCAACATCTTTCTAGAAACGTGTTTCCACGAAGAAGAGTTCCTTGCAATTTAAACTATCTTTCACAGGGGTGAAGAGTAGCTAAAAGGCCCTCAAACGACAAAAGGGGAGCTTTGTCTTCCGGAAGTACGTTTATAAAGTCAAGATAAACGGCTGATTAAGATTTCACTTAAAACAAACAATTCTAGCAATGAATTTTCCCTTTTTTCATGGTCTTTTAAAAATTGTTGGTGTAGCAGTGGACCAATTGAGTAAAAAGAGAAAGATTTTTTGGATATCACTGTCAATTTTTGAAAAAAAAAGATATCAAGTCTAAATACAGATTGGAGTGCAGAGAGACGTAGCAAAGTCTATTACAATGTGTATCTCAAATACTCCTGAGTTAGGGCGAACTTGAAATTGCATTGTTGCCCGATTGCAAGTCCAGAAACAATAACACAACAAGTTAACTTGAGACTCCTTGAGTCCATTCTGATGTAAATTTACTGCTAGTATATTACTCTAGAACCGAAATTCTAGATGACCATTCGGATACTCAAGATAACATTTGATTCTCTACTCAATTGTTCCACTAAGAAAGCCTGATTGTTATTTTACGGGGTGACCACAGGAATACTTTCTGAACCACAGCATTAGCTGTATTCCCGTTAATTTGATTCCTTATTTCCCTCTTTTAGATTCCTGAATTCCGTCATTTTGATTCCTGTATTTCCGTCATTTTGACTCCCGTCCAATTTCGCATAAGAACCGCTTTAGTCCCACCGATCCGTCTCCCTGAAATCTAGCTAATAGGCCAAGTGGTCAGATTCAGTGCTAGGTAAGTGTCATCCGTTTTTGTTTTGTTTCAGAAGATCTCATCGAAGTCTTCATGCCAATCCAAATTCAAATCACGTTCTCTATATTGGGATAGCTCGGACGTCCGTCTATATCGTAAAGCGTGAACATAAACGTGGATGGTAGACGTCCCCTGCAGGCGTATATGTTCGAGTGCCGGGGGATTTTATGAGGGACGTACTGCTTACGTATATTATACGCACACATACGCAAGATAATGCGCTGAAAGTGCTGCGTATATATTTAAGGTAAAAATCTTTTCCATTATTCTAACAGATTTAGTCCTGAGGATATTGACTGCAACGATGGGATTCTAAGCAATTTTTCTTTTACGCAGTATCTTTTGCTAAAAGGATTTTTTTATAAAAAGCTATTTCGTTGAGAATTCTCGAGAAAAAGCTGATTTGAGAGAAGAGAGAGAAAGGAAAGCGAAAGAGCTTTTTTTCTGGTTTGATAACCCAACCAACCTTCTGAATTTTTCATCGGGGTTTAAAGAAATAAAAGATTATTGTAATTGGACAATAACCCAGGTGGAAAAGTCGGTGTTCTGCCAATTCTTACAACCGGCACAGTGCTATGTCAATTGTACGGGGACAGTAATGCCAGCACTGACTGTCAGTATTGTGCCAAGAGTTGGCACACTACTGGCATAGTCTTGTCTTAGCATCGGCGCAGCACTGAATGTCAGTATTGCGCCAAGTGTTGTCATACTACTGGCGTAGCATTATTTTAGTACCGACGCAGCACTGACTGCCAGTGCTGGCAAATAACCAAATTATGAGTAATGCCAAACATTGGCACAATACTGTCACAATACTGGACAAGTATTGGACCCTTTAGAGTTGGCAATCAATTGATGTATTAGTAACACCAAGTGTCGCCACAGTACTAGCACGGCACTGGTACAGTATTGTCCCTTTATTGTTGTCAATTAATCAGTATATTATATAATATATTATAAATATATTAAAAAATTCGAAACAGAATCTATCAGAGCTCCCGAGTCGAAATATAGGCCTAAATTTGCAATTTATATTAAAATAATGTATCATTACTAAAAAATAATTGATTATTTTTGATTATTTTCAAGGGCAATATACTTTTACCAGTTAATCTATTTTTGATATTATGCAAGCAAAGGAATTACTGGAAATTAATTTTACAACATAAATGTTTAAAAAAAATTTTAAAAGGGGTGAGAAGTCATTGTGCTCGGACTAAAAAATTTTATATGCCCTTTTACAATCCGGCGGTTCAATTTAATATTTGTGTATGCTCGGATTGAATATACCGTGGAAGAAATGTGTTACCCTCATCTCGAGAGCTTAGGGTAATGGTTAGGTTGCTGGACTCGCGTCCCGTAGGTCATGCGTTCGATTCCCCCCGCGTTGCGTGCGAAATTTTATTTGTTATATATGCGATAAAATTTACAAATAACGAGTAGTTATAAGAATATCCATAATATAATTGCGAATAAACCATGTTCTTAATTAATATTTTTTTTAAGACATTTTTTTCAATTTTTATTTAACTCAGCTCCTACTGTAATATTCTTATAGCCCCAACAATTTTATTGCGTGTATAATAAGGATCCATAATAGGCTTTGAGTGCATATTTTTAAATAATAATAACCAGTGCTTAAAATGCATTTTTGCTAGCACTCAAAGTCTTGCGGCAGCACTGGCGCAGACTGATAACGAGTGCTGGCACTTTGCTGGTGGCCAGTGCTGCGGTGGTCTTACCTTTTGGAGTTCTACCACCACTACGCCAAGCTTAAGCCGGGCTTCTGCCAGCGCTCTGCCAGCACTCGAAAACTTGCAGCAGCACTGGCGCAGCACTTTGCCGTTTGTAATTTTCCACCTGGGTAATGCGATCAAATAAATTACAATATTTGACATTAAAATCAATATTCCAATACAGGTCTCGAACTTCGAAGTCTCAACTAAAAAGTTCAAACTTCGAAAGCTTAGTTCGTACTTTTCTATTTCTTTGATAAAATCCTTAAACTATTGAATTTTCTGACATGAAGGTCTGGAAAATTACAAAGTTCCCACTTTCTGGTTGCAAGGGGATTAAAGATTCTAATAAATAGTTCATTTAACTTGCTAATTTTATTCTACTTTGGTAGAGTTTAAATATTTAATATTGAAAGTCAGAGCGCGGCTTTGAAAATTTGTCAGTGGTGAAGGTTCAACCAACCTTATAACTTAATTTGACTACCATTCGTCAAGCGAAATAGGGACGAAAATGATGGACTAATACAGAGGATTGTGGCACTCATTGTCAGTAATGCTTAAAGTACCGGTTGACAATCGATTACGGAATATACAGATTTAGTTTAACTGAACCAGATTAGACTGAATTTAATTAGAAATTGAATTAGCTCAACCCGTATTCTGAATTATATTATACAGACTAAACAACGCCAAATTTGAGTTTGAATATAAATTTCCTGCAAAATTATTTACGGAATATGGCAAACTTTGACATTAAATGGTTCTTTGAATTAATTTTCTTCAAAACGTAAATAAACTTAATTTCTCTACATGAAATTGAATTTATATACATTTACTGATAGATAATCAATCATGTTTACATTTCTAACAACATGAAATATATCTGGTTTCTGATTAAACCTTATCATGGACATGATTAATGCGACATATGAAATTCTATTCCCGTTTATATCACTCTCATCAGGATTAAATTAACAGAGAGGAATAAAAACATTAGTAATTAGTAAAATTTCATTAGAAAACAGAAAAAACGAAGACTTTTATCGTAAACTACACAGGCCGACAAAATTTGACAAAGGTCCGGAACCAGAGACCAGACCTAGTATACCCGAAGGCTTTTGCTGCGCTGA
>CAJFCP010000036.1:4658032-4717132 GCA_904066005.1 Synergus itoensis | reverse complement strand
AAAGCCTTCGGGTATACTAGGTCTGGTCTCTGGTTCTGAGAATTGTTGGCCTGTGCTATTAAAAGTTCACTTTATCGTCCAATAGTAAATAATTGCTACGAAAAATTTATAGGCACTAGTTTACTGTTTCGGCATCGCGTTTTCGTGATTGCATCCATTGCAATAAATGGGTGTGGTATCAATCGATTGTATACGATACGTACACTTGCAAATAGCAGGCAATCGAATACAAATTCGAAAGAGCGTATAGAGCAACTTATGGCCATTATTTTCATCCTCCGGCAGTTAATAATTTTAATCCGATTTCAGCATACGAATATGCACCCTCTATAAAAAAACACGAATGAAAAGAGTTAGATCTGGATCTTAAAGTGCAATAAATAATTTCCAGATAATCTAGGTATTTAAGTTCGAACCATTCAAAAGTTTGCCAATTAAAAATTCTACATAGACTAGAACTTCGATATTGTTTCTGATTGTTTCTCTGCTGGAGTGGCATCCGGAGAGATTACCGAGTAACGCAAGGTGTCATTTCAGAACGTTACTCGTCGAAACGCGGTAATCAGAGACGTTCGATATGTAAATCCGTGGAAATCCAGGGAAAAGAGCTTTTCCGAAGAGAAAATCGCTCAATCGCTTTGAGATTGAATATGTAGTTTGTATATCTCTCTGCTCAGTGAGCTCTGAACTATTATATATGCTGTTGTAAATATGCAACAATCAATAGGGGGCTCATGTAGTCGAGAGCAACGACGAAATGTATTTTCCACAATCTCGTGCGGAACGTCCGAGCATCACCATTTATTCGATGTGGATCAGTGTCGCTATTATCAGTTTATTTTTTAGTAATTCTTTTTTTTCAAAACTGAACAAAAACGAAACGAAAGACAATCGCCAAAGGTGCCAGTCAACAGAGGCACTGTATACAAGTGAGAAACAAAGGTAGAAGATAGTTAGGTCAAAGTTTTCAAGCAGACATGCAAAAATTACATTACCTAAGGTGAGCTTTTCTCCTGAATCAGGTGGCAGGGTAAAACCAAGCAACGCCATACTGGAAATGAGGACGCAGGGCACGATGAGGTTGAAGAAATAGTAGAGGGTGCGTCTTCGAATTTGAATGGTGAAAGTAACGTCGACGTAGGGTTCTGGACAACATTGATAGGTGATGGTGTTCTTTTTTCCAGGCATTCCTGTAAAGCAAAACCGATTATATTAAGATTGTGTAAAGCAGAAAGTTCAACGTTCAACCTCGTTCATCGATATGTCATTTGACACTCTTTGCAGGGTATTTGATCGCTCGATGAACGTGGCTCTGCACAACTCTTGGAAACATCTGTGAAACGACAATTGTTGTCGAGATACTTGATAGGTTTTCTCTTCACTGCATCAGTGATGGTTTCTTCAATGCTTTTACGTCTGGAGCGTTGAAAAACTCTGTTCCAATTGCTTCACACAATCAAGAATCTATTCCTTCTTTTCAAAATGCTTTTTATGTCTAGAAAATGGATTACTTGCTGTCCTAACTATATTGTCCTTCAACATTTCGTTTTAATTATTTTAATTGTTTCCCAGCAATTATTTAGATCAGTGGAAATAATTTTTGCTACCAAAGAAGTGAGAGTTGAAAGGGTTGTCTGCAATTCAATCTTTCGTTTCAATGTAGTTATTTTTTCCCTATCTTGTTTGTGCCATTCATCAATTGGTTTGAAGAATAAAAGATTATTTATTGTTTCAATACATAATTATTATTTCAGTGCTTCTTTTACAACTTCAATGTTTTTTGCAACAAAATTGAGTTTTATACGTGTTTTTTATCCATTTTTCATACCATTTTTCACGTATGCAGAACTTTATTGTTGTGTTGTTTCCACGAGAGTGCGATAACCGGATAATAACAGTGTCACGAGTATTTTATTTTCAAAAACATTTCCGAGATGGAGTATTTTTTTGTCATCTATATACTGTCCATAAAATTTCTGCGAAAAAAATATAATAGTAACTTGAGCGTGAACTGCTTGTTTTTCAACTTTTCGAAATTACTTACAATTTAAAGTTACTTTTGTCTTCTCTGATATGAAACATTACAGTATAACTGAAATCCAAGAAATGTTTTATTCCGACTAACAAGAAGCTGAAAAGCATTTTGAAACAGTAACTCCAGTCACGTCCGATTTATAGAACTCCACTGGTTTTGTTTTGTAAAAAAAAACTGTGAGAATAGAAAAAGAGTTTCAATAGAATTCTTTAAGTAATACGTGACTAAATTTCTAAATTTATTCATAGATTATCCAGTCTTTTCAAATAAAAACTTCGCGTATCTGAATAGGACATATTTTTGAGTTACTTATATTTTTTTAAAAGTGAACAGATTGCAGACAAAATAGTTTTTATTATTTTGAACGAAAAAACAGTCTCCTATGGCTTGTGACTGAAAAGCTAATTTTTTAATCATGAATTTATGTAAAGGAAGTACTTTGGTCAGCAGTGTAATCCATTAATTTCTTTCTGGGTCATCACTAGGTATAAATCAAGCTAGATACCTTGTTGTAAAAGGGTACAAATTAGAGGAAAGTTAGTTTTTCACTCCAATCAAATGGTTATTTTGTTTCCTAATGACTCGCTGAGCACTCAGTGGATTTATAAAGAAAGTTTACAGAATGAAAACGTGACTGATGCACAATACATGAGGTCCATCTGATACTACTTTCAAACATGTTCTACGTAAAGCGAAACACGAGGTTTACAGTTTTTAATGTCTATAAATCGAGAAACAAAATTCTGGGTTGACAAATTTTATTTCTGTTAGTTAAGATTATGTTACTGTAGAGAAAGCAATTGTATTAGCGTCTCAAATTTAATCAGATTGAAAGCTTTTCGTCCTCTAAAGCATGTATGGATCATAACAGTATTGTCTGATTCTAAAATGTATTTTTATTAGAAATATTTTTGAACCTGCGGAATTAAAATATTATTTTATCAACCGCAGACTGATATTTCTTGTGAAGATGATATGAGTCAGTGGAAACAAGAGGAGAAATGCTAATGAAGTTCCTACAGTTTTGGAAGTAAATCATTTAGTTTTGATTACAAACTTCATTCTGCATTTGCTTTCAGTTTCAAATAAGCTTTTGTCGACGGGAAATTAATGTATTATAAACTCAGCGACTGTAGGTTTTATTAGACATTTCAGATTGTCTCTTTCCCTTTTTCGTATTTTATTATTGCATTCTTTTGTTCTTTGTAACTCAAAAGTATCTGAAACAGAGAACTTTATTTCCGCCTGGGTAAATTTTTTATCAAAAGTGTCAATCAATTTCTTCTACAGACCCTTCAGCCTTTGAAGACCATTTCTTTATCCAAAATAATTACAGGTTTTAGCTTGAGATATATAGAATATGCAGTCATAATATGAATTTTCACTTTTATTTTATTTTCTAGATTGCATCAGCAAAGAGTTAAGTAAAAACTGAAAATGTCAGAGATAGAAATGGAAATACGTTATACTGTGATCGTAAAGTCTCACATTCTGCTTGATATCTCACCAAGTCGTAAAAAAATTCGTAGGGAGTTTCATTTTGATTCAGTCATGGAAGTAAATACACACGTACGAAGCTCCTTTACATGTGAAAATCTGAAGCCACTTATTACGACTTGTGACTTGTACTTTATCGTGTGCAAATCATTTATCGTGCTCCAATGATCTTTACACATTGATTGTGAGATTCGCATCGCTGAAATTAACGTTTCGCGAATAACGACATCATTCAGCGTGGAATACATTGGATAATGAATATTGAGTTTAGACTATGACATGTAACACAAGTCGATTACTAGTAATCTAATAAGCTTCTGATGTGTCAATCACGAGAGCTTAATTTTACGACTTGGTATATGTGGCACTAAATTCTGATTTTACTTACTTTTAAAAAATGGTAGTCATAAAGTTCTTTGCTTACAAAATAAATACTCCACTATTAATTTTTGTGCCCTAACAAATTATCTTTAATTCAAAACACGATATCAATTCTAAAAAAAGTTTCAAAATTTCCATTTCTCTTTTAAAATACTGATTACTGAGAAACTAGTATTATTAATTTAATATATCAGAAATGTGAAAGAGAAACTTCCCTTTTTCGGGTTGGTCTGACTAGATACGATTTTTCCACTGATACATTCTACCTCTCTTGAGTGGAGTAGTAAGCTTTTAGTCAGCCACGAGAATTCCGTCCTAGAGGGTTCTTATTTATTCTATTGTAGTCATACACTCAACACTTCCAACAAGGGTTGGAAATTAGACACATTCTACGTGTTCTGCATTTACTTTCAGAAACTTTTACAAGGAAACAAGAAACTGGAATTTCTTTCAAAACGAGTGACTAGATTAGAACTAGATAAGAGAAAGTAAATATTTTCACAAGGAAATTCTGGTAATCTAGTTTAAAATTCAGTTTATTGAAACAAATATTAAAAAAAAAAACTGCTATAAGGTTTGGCTTTCAAGATCAGTATATATATTTCTGGAAATCCTGAAACTTTTGTCCGAAAATGTATTATCTTTTCAATTGATGGATTGTTTTCAACTGAAATATCACGTGCGAGTCTCAATTTGATTGCGACATTTCTCTTTTCGGACCTCCAATTTCTTTTTTTATATCTCGCTCGACGACCGCACGTGAGCCATGACAGCGCAATAAGGGGATGAGTGGAAATCGAGGGAAGTTCTGGAGTTGGTGCAGGAGAGGAGAAGGATGAACATTGAACAGGCTGTGGACCTGATTGGCCCTATGTACTCGACTAGAGTCAAACTCACCGATGAGATACCATTCCCCGTTCGTGATGAAATCGGACAAGTCACCTCCTTCCTCCGAGTTGAGAACCAGATCGAGCTACCAAGGTCAAAGTTCGATTAAGACAAGCGTATCCTACGGCATTCCGAGATTCTTAGATACGTGCGCATGCTTCTTTCTATGGCTTATTTCGTACAGTGGATAGAAACAGGAAAAGCTAGATCATGCGAGGGAAATGGCTATCGATAATCGAGATCTAATAAACGAGAGAGACATTACTAATGTCTTCGAATCTGCTGAGGGAAGTCAGCCATTAAATTGGATCGTAAATTACGTATCGTTATTGCACCATTCAGTTAATATATTACCTTCACTTGCAAGTCTTTACACTTTCTCGTCAAAATGATATATTTTCACATCTATCGTACTTTAATAATACTCAATAATACACTGTTAATTGAAACAAGATTTCTAAAATCTGTAAAACAATAATTATTACTTTTGGATAATATCCGAAAAAATTGCTCTTAAAAAAGAACATCGTGCGAGGGATTACTTAAAAAAAAAGGAAAACTTGATGAAAAAGGAATGTTGACGGTCCTGAAATAAGGGGGAAAAGACAATTAAAAAATATGTGCCGGGTGGGTTAGATTATGTTTATAATGCGCCGAATAATTTCCATTTTATGCATGCTTTCAAGAGAAGTTGTTTGCTCGGCGCATTATACTTTTTTTACCATCGCTAATGCGAAAGTGGGCATTGCTATCTTTTTTCATTTTGCTAACTTGGCCACTGGCAGTTTTAATCTCTCTTTTCAAGCCGCAATGTCAAACTCAATAATTTCGCTAAATAAACGAAGCACGTGGTCGGAATTGGAAATACTAGTATCTGTCCTTCAAATGTTCCAGGAATTCTAGGGGATCAATAAAAATAACCTCCCCTAACTGCCTTAAGTTTCTTAAGCTTTTACTTAGGGGGATGTATTGGCTGGGGAAACTTTCAGTCCAAATTGACCTTATAGTTCGTACAGTAGCGGGATAAAATATTTTATTAATTTGAAAAACAATTTCAAAATTTTGGTCTTCTAATAAAAATTTTTCTTTCCTTCACATGCTTCTTTTAAATACGATACAATTGAAGTTAGAATACTGTATATAATATCAAGTGCATATCGATTTGTTCTCCGTTCTTGCAATTCTAAATGCATACCCTTGTTAGATGCACAAAGAAGATTAAACACACTAACTATGCTTGCATTGAGTTTAATGACAAAACCGGATTGAAATGAGAACAGTTCAGGCCTTCATTCAAATCTATAGAAGTTTAAGATAAGTTTGGTTTGCATGGAGAGCTGTGCACTGAAACCTCATAAACTTTAATGGTATTATGGGGAACTCTAAATACACTTAAGTCGTATATTTTACGATATATAGTACCTATATCTAAAATTGCATAAAACCTCAACCCCATATCATTACTCAACTCTTTTTTTTAAATAACTTTATGTTGTATGTATCTATTAAAAAGTTTCCCATATTACCGAAAAGAAAAGGGAGTTTTTGAAAGGGATTTTATATATTTACAACCACAATTCTAAATCCGTATTAAAGTGCCACTCATGCAAAGCGAGAAAGATGGTTATTCAGATATGAGCTACAACATGTACGCGTATAGACATTAAACATGTATGAGTTTTAGAATGTATGAGATACGACATGTGCAAGTTGTAATATCTGCGAGTTAAAACATGTTTGAATTGCAATATGTGTAAGTTGCAGTATGAAACACAACAGTTAGATTACAGTTGACGCGTGTCGTCGCGTACGCGACACTTCTAACGAATTGTTGTGTGATAGTCGTTGCATTTATGGTAATCAGACATCTGTAGTTCTGTGCAGGATGAAGCGGGGTACAATGTGGCATATGTCTTTAATTACCTACTCTTGTTTGGGAAAAGGACAAACAATGATAAAGGAGCGACATTATTCACGGAGGATTTCTTTCACACATTCGCAACACATGTCGGTAGTTCTTTATGGCAGGAATTTGTCGTATAATTAAACTAATAGCCACTTTATTGCACTCGCAGAATTGCTTCGACAGACTCAATTTATTGATTTTCAATACCTCGTACTTTTGTTTTTTATTTAATTTTTTTTTAATCGCGTTTTCTTACTTATTCTTTTTCACGACATCTTCTGCTACAAAGAACCACTGAAAGGATCGCGAGCTGTTTTCACAGGAGAATTTTATCCCTCCTCCCCCACGGTGCACCTTGCCAAGTTTCATTATGACACTCGAACGGGAGAGGGTCTCTTTTGCAAACAGATCCGCGTTGAAAACAAGTTTCAGGATGAGCAAAGAACCAAATGGAGGGGATTGTGCCCACGCGTCGCAACACCGACACGTATTGACAGACCTTCTTCTGAGAAGAAAGATTTCCTTTCTTTACTGAAACTTTTATTCACTACAGTGCATGTTTTCTCTACAGAGTATTTTCTTTAATTCCTTTTTTTTCTTGTTGAATGTTCATGATATGCGGAATACGTATTGGATTTTTTGGAATGTATCCTTATTCGTGTTTGCGACGTTGTAGGCACATTACATCTATCTACTACATATGTAAGTTTCAGAGTTTAATGCTTCATCTGCAATTTTTCGGAACGTGGTCTTACATGAGTGCCCAGGCTCAGACGCACTGCGCAAATTTGGGCAGCGGTGCGTTGAGGGGCACACAAGTAAGAGCGCATCCGAATTAAAAAACACCTGTCTTGCACACGCTCGGACCCGTGTCAATACTGATTAACGTCTTATTCTACAAAGCCTTGCTTCCACAAGCGAAAAAATCACTTGTCTAGTGCCTTTCAACAAGTATAACATATTTTACAGCGAAAAGTGAATGACAATGATAAGAAGGAATTTCATTATTAAATTTATCTCACTGTTAAATTAATTACTAATTAACTCAGTGTTAAATCACTAATTATGTATAAACTACAAATTAGGTGACTCACTCTATGGGTCCATATTGTGCGAATCTTATGAATGTGTGGTCGTTCGCAAGCGACAATTGAAATATTCATGCGGGACATTTGTCGATTTATGGACAGAAAGGATGGGTTTCCATTGCAATGGACCAGTAATCATTACCAGTTACTATCATTACCAGTTGTCCGAAATTGGTTACAATATCATAATTGCTTTAGGAAAATATTGAAAAGGACACAGTTATTTTCGCTCTCTCTCAGCTTCATGTTCACTCTTTCTCATTTTCGCTCTCATCGTTTTTTCAACCACCTGTAAGCGAAATATTTGCATACAAGAGAATCGTTAAAACCGAGGTGAAAACTCAGTGTTTGGGAGTTCTAATATTTTTAATTTACCGGCAGAGTTCTAATAATTCTGCGTTGTATTTGCAGGAACGGCAAACAAGTTGAAAAGTTCTAAATCTAAAAGTGAAAAATTTACTGGAAATCAGTGAAAAGTCACTAAAATCAGTAATCGTTACGGGAACGAACTTGAGTGATTCAATTTTGAAGAGTACTCATTAATCAATATTATTTTCTTTATTAAAAATTAATTCTTTGTGTTTACTTTTGTTCAAGGTCTACATCACAAGTGGGGAAGGCAACGAACCATAATCCGGAAAAGATGCAGCATTTTTCCGGCTTGGTGGATCTCGTCTTGGAAAAAAGAGACGAGAGAGAGAAACGAAAGGGATAATATGGATGGTTGAATCACGATTTCGTGCAAATATGTACTAATAACACAAAGAGGCGTGAAAGGGCGTGATGTAAAAGAGATGGGAAGGACAGAAGAGATCGAGGCGTGTAAACAGTGGAAAATTCGGGAGCCGAGATATATAACAAAGGCTATAAATCTAAGAAGAAAACTCGATGTTACAGCCGAGGCACACGCAACAGGTGAACCAGGTATGTACTTGGACCTCTTACGTACTGTTTTCAATGCTCAGTCACTTTAGCAAGTGTCGAGCGATAGGCGTCTATGCTTTTCCACTTGAATGATCACTCAGTATTGTTCACATGAAAATGCTTCCAGCTGAAGAAAACAAAACACTTTCCCTCATTGTTTTATACCTCTTTAAGTTTTCATTTCAAGTAAATTTGTATACATGTACAATGTACATTGTGCACTTACGAATAGCTGGGTCTGCGAAATTCGGAAACGTCACCCTATGTGATACGCTAAGTTACGTTTCATGAATAGCAAGCAACGTGGCACTTAACTTCTTGAGTAATTGTATAATTACCTGGATGCTGCATTGCTAAAGTCAGCTGGAAGCATTACTTAGCTTAACATTAATTACAGTTAAAGTTCTTCTTATTAATTAAAAGTTAATACTGCTTTTCACACGCAGTGAAAAAGAAATGATGCGTGATATCTAAACAGTAAAAGTAATTACTGATTATCCTCTTAGTTTTGTGTATCACAAAACTTCTGGAACTTTAATTTGGAATGTTGGTAATCAATCATCGACAACCCTTAATTACGTGGAAATATCAGATCATATGTACATAGTATAGAGCAAACACGGTAACCAACATCAATGTTTACCAATCATGCAATATCGGAGAGGACCTCAATTTTATTGAAAATATACAGGTCAATTCGTAAATGACATTAAAACCGGGGAATTATTATAAATTTGCATAACCTCGAACTCAGATTGTTGGTTTACAAAGAAGTGATTATCACAAACAAAGTAAATTTGTATAATACAATGAATTTCGCATGACAAGTGATTTGTTCGCTTGCGACTGTACGACGAGGTTTGAATTATAAAGATCTCTTAGGGGTATGTCTGGGATCCGAAAGTCAGTGCATGTCATTGTCAACCCTGACAGCTAGTCCAGTCTGCCAATTGATTGGCAAGGTGCGAGATATATAAATATATTTATATATGTTATACTTGCACTGTTTGCAGTGATTTTCGGAATGTTTACCCAGAACACCGAGCTTAGCGACTCTTTGTTCGCATTCAGTAAAGAAATCGAAGCTCGAGTGTATGCAGGACAAATGCGAGCTTAGCCTAACTAAGCTTAGCTCAGCGAGTACTCATTCCCCTTTGTCTCCATTCCGCTGTATTGAAACCTGTACTGGATGCAAACGTGTTGTGTCCCTAGTGGAAATTATTGAATAGACAGTCACCGACCTACATGCCTGACTTGAGCTGGTATATTATGAACAAATACCGATTTATGAATAGATATTTCGCTAGTCAAATTTTCAGTTTCTTTCATTCTGATATTGATTAAATTGATTAAATTAAATAAAATTAAATTAAAATCTTGACAAAGGCAGTATATAAGATTCTAATTTTGAATGTTATTTGTTAAAGCGAAAGAATTTGTTTCAAATAGAGGAAAGTTACAAAATTTGATTAAACACATTTGATTATGTGAATTACAATTTGATACAGGACTTGAAAGTCGTTTAGGGATTTAAAATTAGAACAGAATGAAGAATTGACTCGAAATGAAGAGAAGGTGTGATCGATCTTCTAAATACCGGTCTCAATGGAATGTACGTCGTCCAAGGATGATACATCTTTCTACTTTTGAGCAAAATGTCAGGGGACTAAATCAATTATGCTATTAATCAAGTTTCTGAATAAGTACGTGTCGTACGCAGAAAGTCGGAGTTTGGAGAATTTGGGAAATGGGGACTCGCCTGTGGCTGGCATGGAAGCGTCACTCAGCTATCGACTCCACAGGAAATACGGGATTCGGCTTGATAGATTGTAAATAAGCTATTTCCGATCTTCTGGCCACGGTATATATTTTCAAAGTGCTCTGTGACGACGGCGGAACTAGCTTCTAAGGAGATGATAAGGAAAGCGAAGGAAAAGATTTGGGTTACCCTCCGAAAAATTGCGTCATCTCTGCTGGGTCAATTTTTAATGGGAGAAATGGATATTATCATCTATTTTTAATATTTAATTAACATTACTTGAGTATTTTAAATATGATATCTAAATCTTCAATAAGCTTTTGGAAAAAGAATTAATTATGTTTTTTCGACATTCAGATATGTTACCAGTATAACTTTTGATAGGTTGACATTTGTAGTTTCATACAATTCGAATTAATTATATTTCAGGAAGATAGTACATATTGATTTTTTCAATAAATCGGGTTTCATTTAGGTTGTAACTTTTTTAGTATAAACTTTTTAAGATCCATTTTCCCCATTTCAAAATTGAAGAAAAATTGAATTTAAAGACAATTTTCGCGAAAGAAATTCATCTTGGTCACTCTATGGAAGGGCACTTTGAACATGGTGGAAGATATGAAAAAACTTATAGACACTAGATTGCTTTCCGTAATACAAAATGTGAAAAAATTACTCTTGATGAAACAATGATAAAATTTGATTCTAAAAAAATTTTTTTAGAATAAAAGTTATTTATTATTTTCGTTAAATTTTTAATACAAAAATAGATAATATGATAAAAGGCTTTCTTTTATTTGGATTTTAACATGTTTTCATTTTTCTCTATTTGGATTATATAATTGGGTTTTCCAATAAAATAAATTCTTGTGCATTCCCACAGGACCTCTTTTCCGTTTCAGTGAGTTCTACTTATACACACATTTTGTCCTATATGATATTAATACAATGTGCGCATACTAGAACTTTGAAACCGGAAGGTAAAGTGATAATTGCTCGACACTCGGTCTACTGTGCCAATGTTTAATTGTTTGATTCAGAAATGTATTAAATATTCACTCATATTTCTCTAGAAATGAGGTAACTTCACATTAAATTGTTAATTAAATTGCTAATTAAATTGTTACGACAGAGAAAAACATTTTTAATACTAAATAATAAAAATGGCTTTTCTACTATAGGAAATGCAGACTTTCGTGTCTCAATGTAAAAAAAACACTCTAATCTTGGATTTTAAATTACTAAAAAAATTTCGTTAGATTTTTTTTATCACGGTATTGACTACATTTTTTAAAAAAGAATTTTTGTGTCGATAATTGAATTTTCTATTTTTTTTCTTTATTATTTTTGATATCTAAAGAACAGTATTCCTCGAACTTTATTCGAAGACATCATATTTAGCTCACAATCAGTGAATCTGCGATATGAAAATTGATTTAAGACTGATAATGAGAGATATACACAGAAAAAACAGATATTTGATTCTTTCTGTGTATAAATGATTAAAACTTAAGAAGAGCAATGATTTTTGTCGGATTTTAAACAAACAACCTCATAATGGATTTCCTGTTTGATTGCAACTATTATTTTAATCAAGACTTATGTGCATGTGTGTTCATAATTAAATGTATAAAGAGAGGGGCCAAGAGTATTCTAAAGTTATATACATTTATCCCGAGAGATTTGCTTGGACAATCGTCCTTAACACAAACAGAAACTTTACGTCCTGGAACTTTACCAAATTAGTCTGGTCCGGCACTGATATTTCTCACGTTGTAAATCATGCTCGCATAAACTAGAAGTGCCATTCTGCAAAACTTGCAATTGCACCATATAATTATTTTAAATTGTTTAGAATGTTGTCCAAGATGCTCAGACATTTCTCAAGGTTAGACAGACCTTTGGAATATGGAAAAACACTTGTAATATTAAATGCATGAGAAATTTGGTACATTTTCGTTCTTTTTAGTCTTTTTATTAATTTCAATAAACGGGAATTGACTGTTAAGGTATCGAAATTTAATCAATAAGACCCATTATGAGGTTCCTGCTTCCTTAATTAGAAAAGTTTTCGATTCAATAAAGTGGAATAATGTAGTATATTATGCTGAAAATCATGCTTGCTTCTTTTCCATAACTTTGTGTAACTGCTTTGTTTCTTGAAGAAAAAACTGTTCATGAAACTTTCACGAAATTCACATGAAATTTAGTTCCGAAATATTGTTGTCCATATAAAGGGCGTTACTTTTCACTGATTTATTTACTTTCCACTGCTTTATTTGCTTTTCACAGCTGTGTTACTTTTAACTGCTTCGTCTCTTGAAGAGAAAACTTTTTAGAATACTTTCACGAAATTTACATGACACTTACTTTCGAAATGTTATTGTCCGCATAGAAAGCGTTACTTTTCACCCCATCATATCACAAAAGTGATACCATAATTCAGGGTAATGTTTTGAATACCAAGTTCAACCTGAAAGTTTCACAATCCCGTGTAGAAATTTCCAAACCTGGCCCAGATCGGTGATGAAACGCCCGGTCCGATCGGGCCAGGTTTGACCAGGTTTGGGCCTGGTCGGGCCGTGTGTTTCATCCCCGGTCTGAAATTCTCCGATCTACACCCGATCGGGGCTAGATTCCCCAATCTGGGCCCGATCGGGGCCACAGCAAAATTTCTACTCGGGATCTTATTTAATTTCTACATTCTCATCAGAGAATTAATTAAAGTAAGAATTATTTCAAGTAAAATTAAAAGAATGAAAGAAATTATGAACAAAATAAC
Source organism: Synergus itoensis (assembly GCA_904066005.1). Classification (NCBI taxonomy): domain Eukaryota; kingdom Metazoa; phylum Arthropoda; class Insecta; order Hymenoptera; family Cynipidae; genus Synergus; species Synergus itoensis. The sequence goes on along the minus strand of CAJFCP010000036.1, from coordinate 4,703,872 downwards.
TTTTTATTCCTCTTTTGTAAGTTAAATTACTTTTAGTGCTGTAAAAATTTGAGAAATACAAAATTGCATTTCTAAGATGTGTAGATAAAGTGCCATGCAGTCGAGCAATGATGATTAATTGATATTAATATCATAGGATGATAATTCGTGAGAGTCATAGTGAAAATAGTTTAATAGAAAATATTGTTGGCAATTTTCATGTCGCAGATTTCTGAGTTCAGAATTGGATGAAGACGTAGTTACAAAAGATACGAAGCAATCTATATTTCTCAAGAAAGTGTGAACTTATATAAAACATAAATTTGCACAGTGCCATCTACAAACTACATACACAGTGCAGCTGTGTGATTTTCACGCTCAATTAATTAAATTAGCGTTGAAGACCGAACGAACGAGCAATGCACGATTTATGAGCGCAATGTGGGCCAATGCTGATTGCAAAAGTGATGAGATTGATGATAATGTGATTGAAAAATAGTAAGGGTGAGATAAATAGAAAAAGTGGAATAAGGAGGCGAGAGAATTGGTGAGGGTTGAGTGGTGCGGAGTCGATAGTAGAGCGACGGTGGACATGTGCTCCATGCAAAATCGTGGTTCCGAGCTCAGACATAATCACGTGGTCCCTGCTTTGACTGGAGGATGTTCTTGTGTGTGTAAAGTATAATATGGTTTTCTGTCTTGATTCGGCAGGGGCTTTTCTTTTTATTTGTTTTTTCTCCTGCATGTTTCAGTCCTCGTATTATGATTTTATTTTATGCTGTTAGATACTATTAGGTGCTTTTTGTCTCTCCATTCTGCTAAAATCTATTTAGTATTTGGTTTTTAGTCAGAACAGACAAATTTTGGACGATCGTCACAAGCTCGTTTTGTATCGAGTGAAGCGCGGGAAAGCAAAAGACACCGACAAGCGACATCGATCCACGGCAGCTTTAGTTAAATGGTTTTCTCTAGTGTTTGACAGTAAACGCGTGTAGCACAAGGAGGTGTATAGCCGATATATATTCGCGTGCTGAATTTGCACTCATCACAGAACATGGCAGACAAGAGCCGTTTTGAGGGGAAGTGAAGAGAGGCAGGAGATGCGTTGCTAGCAAATTGAATATTTAATACTGGTTGAGGGTGGAGGCCTCACAAGCCCTGCGACTTTAACGAGCGCATCAAGGATTCCTCTTGGGAATCCCCGTGCCAGATGCTTCGAAATGAAAAAGAAAAAAAATATATGAAAAAAAAACAGATTTCTTTCTCGTATTAGTCCTCTCAGAGGAACGCGTGTTTCATCAATGTTCGGAGAAGACTGGAAATGTACCCAGAGAAAATGACAAGGTTCATCCCCTGGATCAATGTAGCTCTTGAAATAATTTTTTCCTCAAACACTTTCAATAGTATTAATTGAAAATTTAAAAAATTACGTTATGACAATATTAATTTAGAAGAAGAAACAGCAAGTGATTGAAATTACAGCCATTTTTTTCGGTATATACGTTGCATCGTTTTTATCGCGTTTTAGAAAACGAAGAACTGTCGTAGGATGAAACATTGCCGACCCTGTTTCACAGTTTTATAGGCTTTTACGAAGCAGAAAAGTGGCTTTGCATCTCACAAGAGGACATTGGGTAAAAAATAACCGTGATATATAAAGTCTCTTAAAATTTGTTACCTCTTTGAGTAATATGATTTTAGACATAAAGAGCACTCATTTTTTATTCAATAAAGTGAAATCTGAGATATCAGTTGAAAATAATAAATGGGAACGTTAGAGTATTGCTGTTGAGTAATTAATAATGAAAATATTTTGAGGCAAAGTATTTGGCTAAAGACGGAAGATGTTGGTTCTGAATAACAATGTAAATTGTAATTCAGAATCAACAAAACTATATATCAAATTTCACGAATGAAAAAGTATATAGAGTTTGTATAGACCGACCCATGGGTTGTATCGCAATAAAGTGAAAAAGTGAAATGAATTTATCATTCTGGGGTCACGTGTGGTAGACCGAATGCCTGGGGAATGAGCCGGCAAACTGGATCGCGAACGACAAGTTAGATGACTCCCAATTCCACCCCGTAGAGCTGACGCGGAGAACTTGGCCGAAACCCATTTCGGCCATCCTCGTAAACTGTAAGTCACTTGCTGATGTACTTTGCTCGTTCGACATGCTAGCGTTCGAGATAAATATTCAAGCGGGCGATGTTCCCACGAGCTATCCATCACAGATTTCTCGCTTCGATCGGGAAGCGATCCTCGAAACGGACAAGCAATCACCTTCCTTCCTCTCTCCTTTTCCCTTCGATAAAGTACTTATTTTTTCTTTGACTTTTTCATCCTATCGTCATTATTACCTCTGAAGCTACCAGGCGTGTAAAAGAACTATCTATGGAGCTTTGCTAGTGTGTTGCGCTCTTGTGTAGGATAAAGAAAGCCGGGCCAATCAACGTGGAAAACGAGGCTCAGATAGTGTGCCGGATTTCAGGATAGCATTCCAGAAAAAAAGATGAGAATGTAACAAAAATTTCAAAATGATTTCTACATATTTCGTAAAATGGAACTGAAAGGTGAAAACAGTTACCTGCAAGAGAGGTTCTGCTTAGAAAGGTCAAATCAAACTCTGTAAGAGCTAATAAACTTGAAAGAAGTACATGTGATTTTATCTTCTCGCATTATTCTGTGGAGAAGTCTGGGACTGATGTTATTTTTTATAGTGAACCCTCCTCAATTTTTCAGAAGCAATATAAAGTTCTTTATCACTTTCGCCTGGAAACAATGTCCACAGTGAGACTGTCTTGAAATCCGGCATTACACTTCCGGTTTTTCCTCGAACACGAAATGGTCGTTGGGGGATTTTGAGAAGCCCGAGGAATAGGAAACGGTGGTGCTCTGCGTGTTAGCGTGTATGTGTTTTGGAAACAGTAGTGTACCTGGTTGCCGTCGTAGGTCCAGGATCCGAACTTCATGTCACAGTGTTGGTCGTCAAAGGGGAACCAAGTGATGTCTATCTTGCATGTGCTCTTGAAGATGCCCGGAGGGACGTACAGGCAACTGCCGTTATGCGTGACCACCACGTTTGTTTGGAACGTCCCGTCGAAACCCTCATCCGCACTAACGTTTCATCATGTATGTATGTTTGTGTATTTTATATATCTTACATACATATATATGTTCATTTCCTTTTTCTAATGATTCTCTTATTCATTAAAATTTACTCCTTAAAAAATATTAGGTCCAATTAGTTTTATTCTATCACGGGTACCATGATCGAATACGAACTCGGTACGAATTCAAACTTACACCATTACTTCATATCAAGAAAATACTTAATTCGTAAACTTTCTTCATTCTTTCTACTCATTTTTTATGAATTCGTTTTCGGGTTCGACCTAGGTTTCCTCTGGTTTTATTTATTACGATCAAGATTGACTTTACTTTTAGATGCTCTAATTTTTATTTACTTTTATCGTTAATTATTTTTACTTTCGTGTTCCTACATTTTAGATTAACATTAACGCGTCGGTTTTATTCTGATTTTAAGAAAAGACGATACTGTTTTTTATTCGATAACCGTTTAAAGTGATTATTTATTGAAGGGTTTGTTAGAATTAAGTAAAATGAGTGAAAGTGAATGGTGAAGTCAACACACTGCATAAGATATCAATAAAGTGTCATAAAGTGTTTGAAACCAGTACAATTTACCAAAATCATAAATTCGATCCGAATTCGTGACTACTACGTGCGATCTTCATTGAGAAATTGCTCGCTGAATATAGGATATGAACAGAAGTGGGCTTCATTGAAGCACTCAATTTAACATATTTATTGCTTTAGTGTCGACTCAAAGCTTCGATAGACAGTTACCCAATGCACTATTTAAAATCAGAATTGCATAATCTGATGAGTTATGTGAAATTCAGTTTAGGCATTGGTTATGATCTTGAAACTGAGATTTTAAGAGATACCTGAAAATATCCATTTTCTATTGTCTGTTACAAAATTATAGATAGAATATATATTGTTTCAGTAGAATATTCTAATTTAAATAGCTTTAATATTGTACTCTGTCATAAAATTGCTTGAGAATAAGCTCATTAAATGATAAATGACAATGAATTATTATCTTCTATAGATAAAAGCCTTGACTAGCAGGAAATGGATGTCACTTTATCACTTATTAACCTAAATTACTTTCAAGTTTCAAATTGGCAACTTCTTTCGTAAACATATTCTGAAGAGGTGTCTAAAAGTTTGTATCTCCAAGTACTTCAAGATCTCTTGACAAGCATAGTTGCGACATAAGGAGATTACACTTTTGAACCGAATTGAATAATTTATACAGTTTTTTTTTTTTTAATGTTCATTGGAATCAATAGCATCTGCCTTTGAACGAGAGTAATAGTGCCGTCCGTCTAATGATTCAATGTCACTTTTTTCTCAGTGTTCGTGAAAATAAGTAGGCATCTATTGAAAAGGGTCTCTGGTCTCTTTTCTCTTGTCAAAAAACTTGCCTGACTTGAGTAAAAAATTTTCTTCAAGGTAGACCTCAAGCGGATAACAGTAAAAATCCATTTTTCGAATTAAAGAGGAAGCAAAAGAGAATATGTTCGTGACATTTGCGGTCCTTGAGGCTAACTAAATAAGTAATGCAGTCCTTAGGGGTAAATACCCTTGGCATTCCATTCTAACGAGATATTTGTTTTAGGAAAGTTCATTTTGCTCCTATTTTTGTAACAGTTTGTTTGGTTTTGAAAAAAGAGATATTCAAAATATGTTAAAAATATACAAATACTAAAGAGAAATAAATAGTAAAGCTCTTCCATAACAATTTCATGATTCACGTTTTACTCAGAGCGTATTTTTGTTAGGTGAATAAAAACTTAAAGACGTAAGATAGAACGTTTGTTCAAATATTCCACGAAATAGATAGAGAGTGCTTTTTTAAAGAGGTTGAAAGGGGAAAACTTTCCATTTTATCTTTAGAGTGAATAATCACTATGAAAAATCCTATGTAGGAAATTATATAGGAAACTACATGGGATTTTTTAATAGGGAATTTCTAAATATTTATAATATTAATTTCAAAATGAAAGGCTTTTAAATGTTTAACTGAATGTTGAACCTAATCAAGTGTTTTAGTATTTGTACAAAAATATCTCACGATTTTATTTTTTTTTATTCTTTAGAGGGCACCAAGTTCACAGTTTACCAACTATATAAGGGACGCTTGCGTTGATTGTTCTATGTGAACAAAGGAGATGCACTGAGCCATTGTTTTCATACTTTCGAATAAATTCTGTTTTTAAGTGCGCTGCGTTTTCTGGTGTCGCCCTAGTAGTTCAACAAGTGATTCAAAGAGATCCTCTTTTATTTGACATTCCGAAAGAAAGATGAGCTCTTTGTATCTCGGCTTGAATAATTATTACAATTGAAAAAAAATTGTAATTATCCCAACACTTTCCATTCTCTAATAGATCGGTTTAAAAATATTCTTCAAGTATCAAATCAAGGGATTTCAGAGTATTAAACAAGATTTCAAATTCATTCAATGAATGTTGATCTCAGTAAATTTAGTAAAGTTTAGTTTTTCCATTTTTTTTATCTATTAGTTTGAGACATTCTGTGATGGAATTTAGATTTCAAAAGTATGAAAAACTGGAGCAAAATGATTTTTCCTAACTTGAGATTAATCGACGTTTTACATCAGAAACCACGCATGGAGGAGCAGCTCAGTGGCGGAAACCTCATGTCGTCAAAGTTGAATTTGAAATTTGAAACTCACATCGTCCTCCGCGTACTCGTGAAACTTTTGCATCCTGCTCAGCTACCATGCACCGTAATGGTGGAACACTAGTCAAAGTTCCAGAGACCCATAACTCATAAGAATTAATCCTCGTTTTATCGAAAAACAATTTCAGCGGCTTCAAATCGTCCTTCCAGTCATGTTCCCAGTTTAAAAACGAAAAAACTACTTTCTGCATTTGCAAATAAATCTTGGAAACTTCACGGAACACAGCTGTGTTCTCCGCATTAAGAGGACAGCTTGAAGAATAGTAGCTCAATGAGTACCATAAATATACTATTTTTCAGTTTTAAACTTTTTTAAACAACCTATTAAAAGTTTCCTTGTCAATGTATCATAATATATATTAGTTCAGAAATAATTATCTTTCAAAATATTTAACATGAAACAATAGAGGAACATGTAATTAATCTGAGAAAGTACTGATAACTAGTATAAAGCTCATGCTTTAATTGGATTTAATTTGATTTAATTTGATTCGGCTGTGGAACTGGTTTTGTTTATTATTTTCTCCTTTACTACAATTCTATTTATAATTCATGGAAATTTACCTCTGATTCTATTGTTCCGCTCGGACGCTTTTATGGAGGTCTGTAAGTAGGGCCTTTCTCTGAACTTTGAAGACCTCTTTTCGATCTTGCTTTTCGAGCAAGTGGTAGCTTGCTCGCAGTTTACAATCTTTTGTCTCTCAGTTCTGTTTTCACTCTCGCCCGGAAAGGTTATCGAAAAGCCAAAATGAGGCACAAATCTAGTGAATTACGTGATTGTGATAGTGTTAATTATTTTCTCAATGAAGTAATTCAATCACAATTTTTATTGTTCTTTTTGTTTCTAACAATAAGTTAAGTGAAGTGAAGTGAATTGAAGTAAAGTGATTTTCCCAACTCGATTGTCTTCTGGAAAAGTGGTGTTTGGTGAGACAATTTTGCTTCTTATACGCATTCAAAGTTAACAATTATTTTATTTCAGTATAATATAATTATTTCAATATAATTAATTATTTCAGTATAAATAATTATTTCAGTTTTCTGAATATATTATAAGATCGACAATGAAGTAATCTTTCTGTGATAAAATCTTGAAGTACTCTTACAAACCAGTTTCTAAAAGATCATCTACTTTAAAGAAATATCGAGTTAATGAAAAATATGTAAATTCTGGAGAATTTACCTGAAACTTTAAATTAAACCACCTGAAACATTTCTAGCTTATTTATAGTTAAGATCAGAGCACATCTGTGCATCATATCCCATATTCCACAGAGCAGACTTTTATCTCTTTTACTTGTTTCATGAAATGCAAATTCATCTTGCGTTTAACTTAAAGTTGTTGTTGTTTATGTTCGCGTGCTCGCATCTACCGGATGTTTTGCTGCAAAACTAAATTCCTGTCTTGACATTGGCATGGGTAGTTTAACTTGGCTGATTTTAAGTTCATTAGACTTTTCGTACTGAAAGGATGAGTTTCAGAGTAATACAAGAGCATAGGCAAGGTTATATCGATAAAGTAAGGAAATCCCGACACAATCGCGTCGCGCCTATTGCTGTTTTAATCAAACGCGAAGTTCGAGATAGTACGTAGGTTCAGGGAATTAGATTATGGTTAAAGATTCATTGTAAGAACTTTTGATTTAACTGGCTCTTTGTTTAGAGTCTGGCGGTTAGGGTTTCACCCACCGAGCCACGATACCCGCTCCTTACTTCCCATATTCTGATAAACATCTTCCCTCACTTTCTCCGCCATTGTTTCCAAAACTGCATCAACAATAGTCTCTGAAACTTCGAAATTCAATTTCAATCTTGGTGAATCACGAATGCACTTCTCACAAGTGCTTTTCAAACTATTTCTTTAATATCTTAATTAAAATTATGTAGATCTTACTAATCTTTTCACAGTACATTAAATTAATAAGTAGAATATTAATTACACAGACAAAAAACCATGAAAAATTTTTATTAATCACCAAGATTTGGTTGTGAAATTGAAAATCAGAAATCTGACTTTTTATTCGCAAAAAAATATAAAAAAAATAGGGAAAGATTATTTTAGGAGCGGGCATCGAGCTTGGTACAGAGGTAGCCCGCAGTAACGGGGTGGCCTGACGTCGTTTCTTAATTAATTATTTACATAGTTATTAAGCCATGCTCGCTTCAAACTTTAATCGCATCACATCTGGAAAATTTCGAAAGATAAGTCACTCGTAAATTATTCCCAATTGGTGGAACATCTCTCGTTTAATTTATTGCCATGGTGGTCCCCTACACTCAGCAGTTAATCTGTTTCCTCGAATCACTGCACAATTTCTTTATAATGATCAACAGCGAAATAATTAAATAAAATATACGAGTTAAGAAAGATTTCCTTTGAAGTAAAAATCCGTGTAATAAAGGAGTGTATCCTGTAATTTTATTCCATAGTTAATTTTATGCTTCCGTTAATTCTACTCCATTTTACTTGGACATTAAGTTGTTAAATGGATCTAAAAACCGCAAGAAAATGAGAAAATTATAAAAGTTTTTTTATTGCTTAACGCATGAAAAGGTGGAAAAGGGCAGTTGTAAAATTAAGGCAAATCTAGTTTTATACACTGCCGCACCCTAAATAAAATTTCAATGCAGAATTCTGTACAGGATTCTCTGTACAGGATTCTCTATATTATAATCAGGTAGAAAATCAATGGAAATCTGGAGCCTCAGATTAAGCCTCAAATATCGATTATACTGATTTCCTTTGTTCGAATCACTTGCAACAGGTTGCTTGATCAAATCATAAATGATAAAATTATGTGAATTGTGTGTAATTGGGATACGCCTGCATTGTAGACGGAAGCAGCAACCGCTAATAAGCTTATTATCATTTTGGTTATATTATCAACCAGTTGTACTGGTAGAATACCAGAGTATAATTAATTCCTGATTTTACATGAATAGTAACATTTTTTATGAAAAAGGACAAATAAAACAAAGTGATGCAAATGAATAAATTAATGTATTTTATTCTAATGACTGTAAAAAGCATAAATTTCATAATGGGGTGTGTTGATAATGAAATAGGGAAACAGTGTGCACAATATTTTACCATTTTAGATATAACATCAAAACAGCTGTTGTTTACTCGATTATTTCTGCATGCGGTTCTCCGCTGGGCGTTGACTCGCTCTACTGAAATATATAATTGAATAAACAGCAGCTGCTTCGACATCTAGAATGATTAATATAGAGATGTTCCGTCAAATTGTCATATTTCCATATTCTTCAAAAAATGTACAAAGGGGACCAGCAAATAGAAAATTTATTTAGAAGCTAGAGTTAGAGTTGTTGATCATTTTTCATTTTGCACTCCCTTGAAATCATTGATCTAAAAGGAAACTAGGTTTAATACCTTCCATATCGAAAAATGCAATACTGCGAAATATAAAGCAGAAAAAGTGGAATTCCCAGGCGTCTAAAGTTGAGAGACTGTGTTCGATCACGTTCGACTCATAAGCCCTCTTGATTCGCGCGCTCGAGATTTAATTGGAGTTATAGCCAATTTAATGCCAGTTCCAGGCAACTGGGTTCTCGGTCGATTCGATCCCTCGATGTGCTCCTCTCATGAAAATGAGAGGAGCACACATTATACCAAACGTGTCGTGACACAAATGAGGCCGATGATAAAGTGTCGAAAATAAGAGTAGAGAAAGCAAAGTTTATAATGAAAAATGGTGGGTTGGGGGTAAAGTATAAAGTCAAGAAGAGACAGAACGAGAGGGAGAAAATTACGGCAGGTTTATATCTATAACTATATAACTAACTGACCAAGTTAGCCCGCCAAAGGCGAACGGTTCATGGTCCTGTAGAATTCCACAGAAAGTGCTGACAGTGTAAAGTGCACAAGATCGCCCCCAATTAATTAAACTCGTAGAGAAATTTCCTAGAACCAAGTACAATGATCTAACAGACTCTTGAAATTCTCAAGATAGACCTTACATTCCAACTATGGTTCAGGGTTACGTGCTTTCAAACTGTTTGTAGGATAAGATCATTGATAGGATTGAAATATTAAAGTTTCCTGGTCTTTGCTCAACTGCATCCAAGTTAATGAGCTCCTTTCTTCAAGTTCAATCCAATTTTCTTTATGCATAAAGAAAATTGGGTATTCAAACTTAATATCTACATAGTCAAAAAATTGAATTACAAATATATTCATCCTAAATATCTAGATATTCATCCTAAATATCCAGATATTCATCTTATTGAATATCTTAGATATTGAGTCTGAATATCCAGATACTTAAACATAGTTCAGTATCCAAGATATTAAGCTTGAATATCCATTTTTCTCCGTGTGAATTTTGAATTAGTTGAATTTTCAAGTCACAGAAAGAAACTTTATACGAAGCCTCTGTTAATAAATTATCTAGCATCGTGAAAAATATATTCAGGCAACAAATCGAGAATTTTTACTGTGAGTTTTTGTATGTGGACCACTTGGCTGGACGAATGTGCTTTTAATGTTTGCACACGTTTATTGGTTATCGCGACTGTTCTGCACGATGCGATCGATGAAAAACGAGTTCGAAAGCGAGCATGGACGTACAATTATGAGACTGTCCGGACAGAGGACGCATTTACGCTCTCTGCCACCAGGCAGTCCAATTATTATATATGTTTATTTTAGTAACTATAACTAGTTAATCTACAGGGTTTGGTTAGGATACCTAAAACTAAGTAAAGGTGTGATGCGTAGGAATTAACATGTTAGCGAGCTGAAGAGACTCGGTTCTCTCTCTGTAAGTGTTTTTCGAAGCGCCGAAGGGTATGAATCAAAGTGAATCGCGGTTAATTGAGTCAGGGATTCAGGAAGCTCTAAAGAAAGGTTGAGAAAGGTACAAATCAATACTTGAAAGTTTGAATTTCCGTAAAAAAAACTCGAATCATCCGTAACTCGAAGGAAGTCAAGTATCCGGAAAAGCGACACGTGATTGATACGATAGGCAAAAATCGCGTTTTTTTTATTTGTACTTTGTACAAAATGTGCGTTCCGAACGAGTCGACCAGTTCGAGAGCTCTGCAGAGTTTTGGTAAACTCGTTGAGAGGAGTGAATTTTTTTTCAGTAGTGTAGGATATATTTTCGAGTGATTTATTATATATAAAAGGACGAAATATCTCGACTGGTAAAAACTGAGCGACTCGTGAAGAGTAATAATATATAGCTACTCGGGATTGATCGTTGCGTAGGAGTAAGTATTTACAAGTAAGAAAATGTAGGTATTTATCATACGAGTATTAAGATAAAGGAGCAGTACTCTTCTTACTTCTAGCATGGACTCAAATAATTAAGACATGCATGTCAGAGGGCTCGATATACTTTGATACTTATGTATATATAGTAAAATGCGAAGCAACACTGGGGGGATAACAAAATTACGTACCCTTCGCTCTTTGTTATTATCGTTTGAAAAATAATCAAGAAAACTACGCCGTCTAATGTCAATCTTACTGCGCTCGAACGTGCGTTTATTTGCGCTTTGTATACTAAATTTAGAGAATAAAATCAGGCTATCCATTATCGTTCGAGCAGCAGCTTTCTTGCTCTTGTCGATGGTGTCTGAAACATTCTAAATTCTGTCAACACTATTCCAATTTCATGCGATTTTTACTTCGGCGTTCCTATTTATTCAATTCAACGATTTATCAACTTTTCTTCGTCATAAATTATTTAAAAAGCGATTAAACTAAATTAAAATTCACGATTAAATTCTTGGCGTCGAGAGAATTCATGGAAAATTATGAGTCTAAATTGAAGTATTTTTAATTTATATTTCAACAAAAGGCGTTAAATCATAAAATATGTTTATTAACAGCAAATGATTATATGAACTCTGGCGTGCTCATTTTCAATTTCCGTTCACAAAAGCCGAACAATTTATGCAACAAAGGCAAGAATCCCTTAATTGAAAATTCGGTCGCGGACCACTTTATAATCCATCCAGCTGCAACTAATTTTATAATTATGAACAAAATTGTAAACTCAATAATTTTTAAAAAAGAGATAATTAGACTCTATATAGATGATTTTACACGAAAATTGCTTATAAGTATTTCACGGGTTTTTAGTGGAAAGTTTAAATATTTTAAAAGAAATTTTTTACTTGAAAAACCGTTGTGATTTTTTAGGATCAAAATTTTAGTGCTTGTTTGGTTTTAATTTTTTCTTTGAATTTTTATCGCGAAACTATTAATGGGGTAGTACTTATGCAAGTTTATCGAATCCAGTAAAATCTAGTGATTCTAGTGTCTAGATCTTCATAGTATCCAGTGGATATTTGCTAGCCAAGCTTATGTTACCTGTTATACATGAGGACGTCGGGTTTCCACAACTTGTTGGGTGTGATTCGAAGACCCTTCACTCCGCCATAATCCGACTCGTTCCACTGCAAATTATAATCCGTCCATTCCTGAAAGTAAAACATTTTCATTGAGTGAAAATTTGTGGGGCTAATCAAATTTCTAATACTTTGAAGTGAAAGCATATTTTCATTTAAAGAAAGAAAGGCAATAAAAGTTGAATTAAGTATTTCGAATCCTGTCTTTTATGCTCTTCATGGTAGAGGAAAAAGATTATAAGGAAGTTTAAAAATGAAAGCATGATTAATTGCTCATACATTAGAGGCGATTAACTATGCTTAAGGATCTTCACACCTTGCATAATCACCTTAAGAAACTGAGTTAAGAATTTCAAGAACTTTCCTTATTTCTTTGAAAGTACTCAAGTCCTCCTCTATAAAAAAAACGTATAATAATTTAAGTGCACTTTAAAAAGCTCAGAATTATGTTTTTATAGGTGTTCATTTTGTTTATTACTAATGAAATCGATGATGATTTATTATTTCTTTATCGTAAATTATCTCCAATCTATTAATGTTTCTTGGATGATTAGCATATCTGGAAGTGACCTCTGGAATCTGATTGGATCATTTCACAGATTTGACGTGTTGCATGCTTTCGGTTACGATCACCGATATTCCACGATCTTACTAAACCGCGCGTAATTCGCATACAAGATATAATTGCGGTGTGTGGGAAAAGCCATGATCCTAGTTATGGAACGATATCCACTTACCACATCCAATATATCTTATTTTCAGAAAAGTTTCAACGAAATTTGATAATTTCCCTTTAAAATTGTAGAAGGAAAATACTGCAAAGTATTTTCCAATACTAGGGGATTTACAACAGAAACTTTCAAGTGAAAGTTGTAAGCATTAAATTTGTCTGTATGATCATAGATGTCGGTTCCTTAAATCTCACTGTATGCGAATATACAGTGCCGTAAGAGGAGTTGTTGACACGTTTGATCTCATTATAATTATCTCGTTAAGTTCACACAGCCCAGAAAGTTCACGAGAATTTAGGTAATTTGCATGACTTAGCTTAGAGACAAGATTGAAGTGAGTTAGGATAAAACGGATTTCGGTGATTATTCCAACCTGTGTACACACTCCAAATATCATCTTCAAAATACAAAATCAACACTTGTCGACAAGATGAAAGTACAGTTCACCCTCAATTTAACAGACGTGTGTTTTGAATTAACGAAATGTAGTAATCAACTTACAGCGAAAGTTTTATTTTATTTGAAAAATGCATTTTATTTTTATACATGCAACATACATACATTGCGAACAAATCTGATCAGGAAATGAAATTAGTAATTGAGTTCTATAAGCCATAATGAACCTCCCTTAATTCTCTACAAAGTCTGGTAACTCAATTATGGATATTTTGATTTCTACGGAAAAGATATTGTATAAATTAAAAGCATAAAAAGCATAAAAGCAAACTAAATAATACATTCTCTGATGAGAATGTGAAAAAGCATATATGGCTTCATCGAACAAAAGAGAACAATAAACTACCTCTGGAAATTGGTTGGAAAAAAAAGGAAAACGAAGTTAAAAAACTAGTTAGAGAAGATAGATCTGTTCTTCGAGTTTCCTTTTGATATTTGGTAGAAAAGTTAGAAGAATTGCTTCTCTAACAAAATCAGAGTCTTGCTTTACGTGAAATTCAAAAATCTGATCAGATAAAAGCTCATAAGGTATTTTGGCGGTATATGTCAAATTTTATGAATTTATTCCTCCCTTCTCATTATTAACAATTCAAATGATGAAAGTTGATATAAAATTCAAGAAGAGAGATGTAAGAAGAAAATGAAATATGAATAATCGTTTGATTGTTGCCGATTACAAAAAATGTACATGAAACAAATACAGTGGATTTGTGCAATATAAAATTGAAACGGAAATTGAGAATTGAAAACATTATAAGTTGATGAGCAATTTATGCACTTCAACATCCCAATCAAGAGTTTTTACAGCTTTTCGGACATGATACATATATTTTGTTAACAGAGTTTTTAAATGAGTTGGTAGTAACACAGGGTCCGTCCGTTTTCACCGAAATATTTGCGAAACTCTCTACCAGTATTTCCTGACTCACCCGAGTCTGCTGCAATAAACGTGCACTCGAAACAGAGAAGGACATGGACGAGTACAGGAGTGGAATAGAAAATAAGAGAAAGGGAGAAAAAGAGCGAGAAATACGTGCTATACTTTGGCACAGCTGAAAGTACGACGCATCTGTATAAAATGAATGCCTGGGGCCAAAAGAACATTGTCAGTGGAAAATGATTCCTTGTCACTCCTCTTTCAATGTTTTAATCGAAAATTTTCAGAGACAAGCTCTTAAACTAACACACTTGTCAGGAACGAAAAATAGTTTTTGATTGACAAGTCTACTTTCATATTTACGTTCGTTTTACATGTTTTAATCACATAGGGAATCATTTTTTAAATTGCACGATATTCTTACTCTCTTCAATTAAATACGATTTATTTAAACAAAATTGAACTACAGTTCGTTTATTTCGAGTGATATTTTATTTAAATTGAAGTTGATTTGATTATTATTCAGTTATGTCATTGGCGATGACAGCAAATGTAGCTAGACTTCAAATTCTGTGTATCACTATTAATTATTAAAATTTTATTATTAAAATGGAGAGTATACAAGATAGAAAAAAGTTTTAACATTTGGAAAATGGTACAATCTCAATTGTCGAGATAATAGTTTTATTTGCTAGATCAGAATTATATCTGCATTAGAGAATCCGTGCATCGATCGGTCTCGGTCCAATCAAAAGTCAATTAAACGAACTTCCGAAGTAATTATTTGCGAATCAAGTTATTATCGAATGAGTGCTTTCCACCGAGGCCTTCCCACTGGCTTATAATTAGCCGTTTTAAAAGAGAATTTGCTGTACGTATCTACAATCTATAATGAACTAAGAATCGTTTGAAACCTGTTGCACATTGTTACCATTTAAATCTCTGCCACAACAAATTTGACTGACATCTCCGAGATAAAATTCGATACACCGAACTAAGCTCTCCTTTCCTTTTCTCGATTTATAATTAGCAACAAGTCCACTCAGTCGTGTAAATACGTTTTATCTCAGAATTCATAATAAATATTAAGCTGTTTAAATTTCTTCAATTAAAAAAAAAAATAGTTCAAGCACTTTAAAAGCGGTCTTCAAACTGACATACTTTTTTACTTCTTTCAGTTAAAGACCACTTTTCTCAGCCTAAGGCTACTTTTTTTTTGCTCAGAATGAGTTTTTGGATACTTTTTCAGTATTTTGGTCTAAAAGGTTGAATGTGTCAACCAATTTAAACTTTTCTTAAATTAAAATGACATGGAAAGTCGATAATTGTATTTTACAGCCTCCAGGCTTCACAATCTTTTCCCTACTCTCTCTATTTTCTCCCCTTTTCAAGATATATTTCTCCTTTCTCTCGTTAAAAGCAGACAGACTCAATAAAACGATTGTTAATATTTCACTGTAACTTATCGATTTGAAATATCTCATAAACGATAGAAGCAGCTGCAGAAGTTTAAATACATACAATAAATTACAATATCATTGAAAATATAATCTCTTTAAAGCTTCTGAATTAGAAATGTTAACCAGAAAAAAAGGTGAGGGCATATTTAATCCTAGTTTTGACGGAATTTTTTTGAGTATGGAAAAAGAAAATAAATAAGAAATGAAAGCGGGTTAAATGAATCAAAAGGATTTTTTGAAATTCAAAACTCGGAATCGGAAATCCTAGCACGATTTTCTCGTTACTCATCGAAAAGACTATCATGTCTGCCTTTTCATTTCTCGCAAAGCCCTGGTTCATTTTCTATACCGTCACTGGCAAGCTTTTACGGTTTCATTGTATTCTCATTTCAGTTTTATGTGGGCGAATATGTAAATATACGCTGTATACTCTGTTATTTCAGAATTTTCATTCATCACTGTAATACTTATTAAAATTTCCACACTCCTATGTAAAAATTTTTAAATTTCACTTTCACACTTACATTTTTTAAAAATTCACGTCGATTGCCTTTTTTTTGACCTAGTGTGATAATTAAAATAATAATGTAGTTATCTATTTTCTAACTGTTACTGTAGAAAATATTCACTATTTTAAAAATTTTTTAACGAGGATTCACTTTACTTTGCCTATTTTTCACTGAATAAGCGTAGATAAATCAAGCTTAATTTTTTTTTAGTTTTCTTTTAACTCTCACCTTTAAAGAAATGGCAGTGATAAAAAATTGAGAAGATAAAAGGAATAAATGATTCAGTACTTTTTTGCACGTGCAAGCTTAGTATTTGAGAAATGGTCTGAAAAGGAAAACGGTTTCAAGTAAATGTTTTCTTCTTTTAAAGCTGTATTCCCCTATATATAAAAGTGCATTTAATAAATCCAATGAAAATACACTCCTATATTTCATATGGAGACATATTTTTAATATTTATTATTTATACATGAAAATAATACTAAAAATTTAATATCTGGAATATTGAAAATTGCTATTAGAGCGGAGCAAGATAAATTTCTCTCTAAGCGCCTTCTCACGACTTTCTAATGACTCCGTTATCTGCGAAACGAGATTTGAGCTTCAAAATGACAAGCCACGTTATGTGGATGATGTAATATTAAAATTTATAGTCACCCTAGTGGAAATTAGCCTTGGGAGCTGTGTGCGTCGAATTATTAATACAAGTTGCAGTGATTGCTATGCAATGAATCTAAAATTTGAGAATTTCACTGCATAAAATGTACCCATGAACATATACCATATATACGTATATGTAAATGTATATATGTAAGAATTGATACATAAGTAAAAAAATTATCAGAATATTCAGTACCACACAGAAGATTGAAGAAATGAGTGATTAATTGAAGTGATAAATCGACGCTCTTTTCAGGAAAACCAACGATCCATATCTGCCTTTTACACGATTATATAGATGGCTCGGTTAGATTCATATAGATAGCCAGCTGCACGAAGCTGAAATCGCACAGGATGCTGAGCCTAACTTATAGATTTTTATCCTGCGTCCTTCACTCGAAGAATTGATTTACCACAGATAAATTTGAAAAACTGCTAAAGTTAAAGATTTCTGCTTAAATTTATTTCTGTCTCAATTGTGCAAGTTTTGTCTCATAAAGTCAATAAAAAAATTATGAAGATAATTTTTACGAAACTTATGCCCAGAAACCTTGAAGAAAATAATTACACTCTTCTATTAGAGACAGAAATGAAAAAAAAAATCATAAAGAGCTCTTTGCTCGTGTCGAGTCGAAGGAACTAATTGTGAAGACAGTAGGCAGATGCAGAATATGAGAAAACTTTGTTTTACAATCTTACTGAATGATACAAAGTAAAATTACGAAACGAAAGTGTTATGACAACGTTCTTGACTTTTTTAGTCAGGCATTTCAGTTTGCAAAGTAGAAGAGGGTGTTGCATGTGGCTGTATAACATCCTAGTCGTTTCAAGCTTTTTACGATGATATACTTTCTTTTACCATTCTGGAATACGAAACAGTAAAAACAAGTACATGCAAGAGTAGTCGAGATTTTGCACCTGCTACTGTTGTTCGTGCCGAAAATTTACACTATATAGAAATATCTACTCTGGTGGAAAGAAACCATTTATGTAAAAGCTATTTTCACTTCCAAGTATTAAAAATATCGGGTTTTCAACTTGGTTTCATATTGCTGCTTTTAAATAATTGGGCTAATTATATTTTTTGTAGGTCAGAGCTTTTGCAAAAGTTTAATTAAAAAAAATATTGAGCGGTTTTGTTAGAAACGCGATGCGACATTAAAAATATAAAATAAAATGTGTCCCAAGCTTCTTGCCTCTCTAATATCCGTAATTTAATCTCTTGATCTTTAATGAAAGGAAATTAAATAACAGATTAATTTAAAAATTGCAAGCCCAGTACTTTGTTAGGAAGATATGAGCTTTGTTTATTGTAAATACTTCTCTGACACAATAATTGATTTTATCTCAAGAGCGTTTATATTGGACAAAGTAGCGAATGTGTTCGTGATAGTTTTTATAATAAAACTGAAGGGAAATTGAGAAGACTGGAAAATAAAGACAGTGTCGAGCGTGTGTGTCTGGGAAGTGTAACCTCGAAATGTCACCTTCATCTGTTACTTGAAGTCCTTGTAGTACCTATAGTCTGTTCTAGTGGACTCAAATATCTTCATCTCTCTATTCTTTTGCAAGAAGAAAGGTGTCGAAAAACATTCCGGTTTTCTTTCATCTCGATGAGCTACTCTTATTTTTTGTAACTGTAAGAGCGGAAAAGGACTTCTTTTTCGATTTCCTACTGAACTGAGAACAGACTATATAAGCTATACAACCAGTTAAATCTACCTATTCGACGATACAAAAGCCATTCTTATTTCTACTCCTGGAAACGATCATTGCCGGAAGCTGCCTCGCACTTTACCCAGTTCTCAGCCTTTTCCACAAAAGAATACTCACCCTTAATTTCCACAAAATAATTGGAGAGCGGAAATGAAGATTAAACGAGCATATTACAGTTAGAAAACGGTCATATAATTAAAAGAATTAAAATTAAAAGCTCTTTAATCCTAGTGTTCCTATTTCAGATGATAAATCGACCTAGATTAAGAAGGGAGTCTTTTAATTTTTAATCGTTTCATTTATCCCAACATTCAGGATATTTTTTTTTTTTTTTACCAAAAAGAACAAAATTGAGAGGTAAAATTTTTAAATTGGAAATTTGAAAACTGATTTCTAACGGGCACGTTATTAGAAAACTATTAAAGAAAGTGATGCAATCTGGTTATGATAGATTTTGAATCATATTCTTCAAAAGTGAATTTTCCATGGTTATTATTTCCTGAAGCGATGATCATGTAACACTTCAATGAACTAATGTACATTTCGCGTGAGCGTACATAGTCACAGGAAAAGTTTTATGACCACTAGAGGGAAAAATGAGCATTTTCACGCAATATGCGTTACATGACCGCAATCCTATTGTTGGCTGCTGGTAGGGCGTAATATATTACTCTGTTACGTGAAAAAATCCTACTTCGATTTGTGTTCGCAATTTCTTTCGAAATTTGCTTTACCATTTGTCAAACTATGGATTTTCGAGTAAAATAAAATACTAAAAATTTGACATGATAACTCATGAATGGAAAATAACTTTACTCACCAATTTTAGCCACGCATTCGTCGTTAATATTTGATTCTTTTCATCCTGCGAACGAAATAATTAAATGTATTAATTTAAAATAAAATGTAAATGAATTAAATGTATAAATAATAAAATTAGATGAATTATTAATTTTTCAACTTACCACGTCGATGATCTGCTGTAATGTGATGCCAAATTTTACTTCAAGAGGTTCACTTTCATTAGCCACCGGCCTCTCTAGGGTATTATAATTCGCCAGTAGGTGATTTAGCAAACTTCTCTCGTGTTTTCCGCCAAGGCTTTCTGGAATAAGAAAGTAATAGATGAAGTTAGTAATACTGAACCAAAGTTTGCAAAATTATGTTCATCAACTCTTATGTCATAAATTTCTGATTTTTTCTACTAAGTTCATTATAAGTTTATATATTTCATTCATGATTACCTATAATTAAAATAGTTTGTCCATACTTGTAAGAAAATATACTCATTATTTGTGAAATAATGCTTTGAAAACTAGACCATTAATAATGCTTTAAAAAATAGACTGAAATTCAGAGTTTTGATAGCAAGATATCTTATTGAGAATATATTATAAGAATATCCATTATTCATAAAAGATTCATGTATTTAGGAAAGTGTTAAACGTAAAGCATCAACAACGTGAGCTGAATCAGCAGCACCGAATGGTTCAAGATGCTCTTGCATATTGCATAAATGCATATTGCTCAAAGTTGTTGCAGTAGCTCATGCAGCTTATGTATAATTTGTATCAATTATCACGAGGGTCATTCAATGTCATATAATTAATTCTATAGTATACTTCCAATAAGATTTGTGGCAAATAATTAATTTTCAATGCAAGTTGCCAGAAAAAAAGTTTTATAAAAATCTTTCTAACGAGAACTTATTTTTTTAATATTTCAGGGCCATTCCAAAGCTTTCTCGGACGCAGCTTTTTTTTGAGGTGCTAAAATCCTGGATTCGGAACTGTAAGTTTTGCTTTATTTTCATTTCCTTTTTCATGCCATACATTTTTCCCATTTTTTAACTATACAATCTGAAAAATGTGAATTTTTATTTGTATATATAAATTTCGCAATTAAATTACCCGGAAAAAAAATAATATATGATCTTCGCGAAACGCTAGATGAAGTTTAGCTTATAGGCGCTAGCTGGCGCCATTAATCTAAATTTCTGCGTTTCCAAGCCTCGTCCTCTTCGATCCTTTTAACACGACATGCTTCATGATTCGCTCGCGACACTCCATCCACATTTTTTCCCAAGAAATGCATCTCGATGGAAGGAGAATTCCTCTAGAATGGAAGATGCATCAGTACATCATCCAGTCCTAGTCAAATGTACCCACGCTTTTATCTTCATTACTGACGCTACTGAGAAACGTTCGGAAGTATTCTTAAAAGCTTTCTAAAATATTAAATAGCTATTTTCTTACTTCGAAAAATCCCGGAAATAATTGCGAGGTGAAAAATTTCAGATAATGTAAACTCTATTTACATAGCTGGAAATCCCCAGTATTATCTATAATCCTACACTTTCATACAACGGATAATAAAGCTGAGGGACGATTATGTAACTTTGCATTTTCACTTTCACTTTCACTTTCACTTTTTGGTTTTTCCCCTTTTTAATTTTCACTTCTTCCAAGTACGTCGTTATTCCAAAGTAAATTGGAAAAAAAAAATTCGTAGTGTTGTCATAAATTGACATTCACGTGTATTTGAAAAATTGAAAAATAAATCGTGGAAAAGCAAAAAGTGAAAGTGAAAATGGATATGAAAAGTTACATAACTGCAAGTATATCGATATTCACTAGTGGTGTGAAAAATATTTTCTGCAATACATAAACAAATAAAATAGCAAAATTAGCCTTAAGGAATAATTTAAACTCGGTTCCAAGCTAAAAGATTCTCTCCTCGTTTGAGTTGTCCCAGCTGAATCTGATTATATTGAGTCAAAAACACATAACGTATAGAATAAATCGCGCGGTCACGAGGGGTAGTGAATGAGGTGGTGAGTGTCATTTTCGCAGCCTAGTTGACTCTGCGCAGTCCACGGTTTGGCCCGGCATGAATGGAAAGGCTTACAAACACGAGATTCTGTGCACGTGTATCCATGTTGGTCACACACATATGCCACAGGTCGTGTACATAGCAGCGCAAGCGCATCCAAAAGGTTGATAGATGGGTAAATAGAGGCTCGAACAGCCCTGATCTTCTCAGAAGGAAAGAGAGAGCAAGAGAGAAAAAGAGAGCAAGAGAGAGAGAGAGAGAAAGAGAGAGAGAAAACTGTAGAAAGAGTTGTAGAAGAGAGTAGATGTGAGTACATGAGAGAGAAACAAATCAAGTACGTTTTGATACGTAGTAAGTCACGTAAATAATCATTTCAAGTGCGAGGAAGTAAAGCAGATGCTGGAGGCTCCATTGATCCGCGAAGAATGTACATTGTACACCGCCTACTCAATTACTGGTCGCTAGGATATTTCCGAGGCAATGTAGGTTTACCTCACGTGCACGAATCTGATCGCCATTCCGCTGGATTAGAGTAGGTTTCAAGCTTTCGACCCGCAACAAGTTGCGGTGACAAAGCGCTTTAACGTTTCAGATTCACTAGATCCATTCAATCATAGGATTAATGCTATATTTCGATCCCAGTTTTCAGGATTCATTCACTTGTTTGAGTTATGATCGTCCAGAATAATCCCTACTGAATATGGGTATACATTTCTATAGTAGGTTTTTTCAGTTCCTTAGGAGTTGCTTTTTAGAGATCCTTCAAATTCACCAAGCTGAAAAATAGCTGGATTATGTGAATCCAATATACATGAACCTGAGGAGAATCCTAAATGCAATTTTCTATCAAAGTAAATCTAAGGTGATATAAGGTATAAGCTAGGATATCAGAATGATATTGAGTACAGAAACACGAATGTTAATATCATATAGTTTGAATGTTCGTGAGTATTAATTTCACCCAGTTTTTGATGATCTAATTAGCAACAGATTTTATTAAGACGCCTTATTTCCTGATATCGGGAATTGAATCGTTGTTTTACCTCTAAATCTCGCAGACAGTCGGATTCTCTAACGGGAGAATGCAAATTGGTTTGATTCAAATGAACCATTTCTCAATGAGCTTGGTATTTGCAATTTGAGAACGAATTTAGTTGGATTCTCCTTCCGGAGAAGGAGAGTCTAACCGGTATATTACATTGAACTAAACATCTCAATATTCGCTTTTCCGCAACTAGAAATAAATTTAGAAATAAATTCGATGAACAGTCTATTTAATAAAACAATTCCAGTTCAGTTTGATCCACGATTCTGATAATAAAAGAGTACGATTTGGGAATTATATAAACTGAACCCGAATATGAGCGATTGATTTTATATCGACCAAAAAGGATCCTGAATTTAAAAGAATGCCTAGTTTTCCCTGATGTGAAATAGTTTTGTGGAACAGTTTTCCAGACAAAAAGATTAATGCTTTTAATATACTAGTGTATTAAAAATTCAATGAAAAGTCACTTAATTTTATTGCCAACACTTTTACATAGTTTTTTTAAAAACTATGGACGAACAAGCTGCAGTATTGAACTGACAGTTATGACAGATTACTCAGAGCTGAAAAACGGGTTGTGTGTACCTAACACGCTACGGTTGTTTGTATGCGAATTTTAATATGCATTCTCAACGGGCACAGCTCGCATGGAAATGCTTTCGCTGCCTAAGTTATTGTTACATTAAATTCGGGACACGTATAAGTGGCTATAACTTCAGTAATAAGGGTCATGCTAGGCTAACTGTTTCACGACAATGTAACTTGCATGCATAACACAAAGAAAGAATTTAATATAATATGCAGCAAAAGTTGTATTGGGTAATTTGTTTCATTTAAGTAAATTTTTATTTACAAGATATCATATTTAATGCTTTAAAGAATTAAAATATGCTTACATAATACATAATACATATAAATGTATTATACACACGACTTTTTGTTTACAAGAAACTCGAAAAAGTTGAAAAAAAAAACCTCGATGTTCAACATCTCAAAATCAATAACGTGCGCAACGGCAATTTTATACGACACTGATTGATTGCTTTCAGGAGGCTATTAAATTCTATGCTTAAAACTGAATACTAGAGAAAGTAACAAATAAAAAACCTTTAATCTATGCCACAGTAACTTTTTAAAAGATAAAATATGCGAAACACCGCAAAGAAAAATTTAAAAGGAATTTTAAAAGATCGCAATATGTGAGAAAATTTTTAACAGAAAGGCTGTAAAGAAGGCAATTAGATTTTCGCCATTAAGTTTCAGCGAATAGTTCTGCAATAATGTTACAGTAATGAATCGGTTTAATGCTAAAGCTTTGCAGAAATCCTTATAGCTCGTTACTCAGGGAGCGAAATTACTTCTAAAAAGGGGGTTTTACAATGTTTGGAATGAGATGTGGACATTAAAGCTTTCCTGACTAGAACTGAGAAAACTGAATTTGGTTTTAGGATCTTTAAAATCTTCAATAAAAAAGAACATTTACGTTTTTAATGGATCTTAAAATTTGATTCAATTGCAATGCAAAAAAATATTCTTTTTCCATCCAATTGCCGGCGTCAGTAATAAGAAATGATTTTTTAACGATTTCACCTAATTTTTAGTTGACTCATTTACTTTTTAAAAGTCGGTAGGAATATTGTTAGTATGTATTAAAAGTTTGCACATTCTTTTGTGAAAAAGGTATGGGTATTCTAAAAAGTTTCCTAAAACCTTGTTCTACTTCCAACATAATTTCTACGGAAAAATGTTTTGAGAATCAAAATTAAATGTGATAGGGAGAAATTTAGAGACGAGCGGAACGGAAAGTGTGAAAAAGAACAAAACCGGAAAGTTAGACAAAGAGAACTGTGGTAGAAGGAGCAGGAAGGTAGCAGACGGTCTGAATGAAATTGAATATTCATCGATTTCATGGAACGAAGGTAACTAGCTTCAAGAGCACCTTTGGACAGGAAAGTGCTTCTAGAGATCTCGCGTCTTCCATACTGTAAGTTTTCGGGAAAATATCTGTTGGCGTCTTTCGGCAAAAATAAGATAAAGCACTGAAGAGAAATGTGACCTAACGGACTGGAATAAAAATTACCGGGAAGGAAAAAAATTCAGCTACAATACGATCGAGATATTTTAATTAAAAGGAAATTTTACAAGATTGAGATCTTGATTTTATATTTGCGATCGTTTTCTATTTGAAATTGTACAATTTAGAATTTTCATGACATTTTTATAGAGAACAAAAAAATGTCCTTATGCTGAGTGGATTTTTCCTCTGTCCAATGTAAAGTATATGTATGAAAGTATGAGAATAAGTTTGAAAAGTTGAAAACTACGTGTAGGATGAGCCAAAAAGGGTTGGCTAGTTGGCTAGCCTTGCTAGCTTTGAACAACAGGAAAAAAATAAGCTACAACTAAGTGCCCTGCAGATTTCACGCGCCGCAAACTTCTCGGCGTTATCTATTTTATAGCGTGAGAGTCGACAGAGCGGATTGCTGACGTAGAGTAGTGCAAGAGGCAGGGAAAGCCTCGGGTAGGAATAAGCGCTTCTTGTATCATCCCAAGTGCACCTAAGGCATTCTCGAAGCGCAAGTTGAGTATGCACAACCGTATTTTACAAAAAAAAAAAAAAACTTTTTGAAAAATGTTGAATATTTTGAGTCAGAATTATGCAGGGAAGGTTTAATTACGAAATAATAATAACCTCGCCAAGGTTCAACGACTTGCACGCTGGAGAGTAATTAAATTCATATATACTGAAATGTTTACCTTTAAATAATAATTCATCTGCATACATAACTAAAATGAAAGAGATGCCGCTATTTAATTGCATCCTCTAAGTGATATATGCGAAAGTAGGACACACGACGTTTAATAATTGCCTCATTGTTCTTAGTAGGTGTTAGTAACTGGGACATTCATTGCAGCTCGTTACAGAACTAATCATTTATTTAATATTTTATTAGCTAACGTTAAACTTAATGCAAAACTTTCTTAATTATCATTAATTTCAGAGAAGATGGCGTCAATATTCTGAAAGAGCACTTTTGTATTTTTTATTGCTGTAGATATATTTAAAGCAGTCTTGAATTGAAATTGAGAAGTGCATTAATATCGGTTTATTACATTTTTACAACGGTGAAGAATCACAAAAAGATAAAAAGGATTACTACCTCTAGTAATTGAAAATATTTTCTCCTGGATTGATTTTAGGGTTTAAAAGTTATTTCTTTTTTCAAGGGAAAGGCATAAAAACGGTTTTATTTACGTTCTCTAATTTTCACGTGGTAATACAAATACCACACCCCAGATCGATCTTCCCACTTCCCCAATTTAAATTTGTCCTCTTTTCAGCCTTGTCCCAGAATCGATGTTTTTTCTGTGTTCGAAAAGTGCTGCCACGTTCGTTTACCTTAGTACCTCCACATCGCGCCACTAATTAATTTACCGACAAACAAAAGCTTCCAGTGAACAATATATGTGAAAAGAAACGAAAAAACGTGGCGTTATAGGAAAATCCGTTCAGGCTGGAAAGCATTTATGCAGTCCGTCGATAGACTTTCCTCTGACCTATCAATAATAATATTATCCCTATGAATTCAATTAATTTATCCACCTATTCGACAATTTTTATTACATTACGATGATTCTTTGCTTAACTTTAAATTTGTTTACAACCTAAACCAGTCTTTTACTCGCAGCTCACATTCTGAGCTTAGTAGTTTAAATCAGTGGCTTAACCAACTGACGTTGAGAGGGACATTCTATTCGAAGATTAGACTCTAAGCTCAAACTAAAATATTCGGTACTCAGAGATACTTTGTCTGATGAAAATCTTATTTACTCTACTTACTACGATATGTAAATTTTAATCTCATTCTAAGGCAAAAGGAGACTCGCAGTTCTGGATTTTAACTAGTCTATTAATTATGATGAATAATCAAAAATAGGAAGAGTCGTGAAAATGAACTTGAAATTTCCTTTATTGTTAAAGTTTCTTTACAGAATTCTGTACAAGTTCCTTCGACAATTTCCTGAGCATTATTGATCCTCCTAGAGATCTTGTAAAGGTTTCTTTCCTATTCAGGACTATTCAGCTGAGATTGTTTGTACTCTGTAGGTTGTATGTACTTTTATGATGTTTCTGTTTTATATCTTTCAAGTTTTGATTAAAAAATGCTGTATTCAGGTGTCGTAGATTCTGAGAAGCGATGGCTAATAGAGATGACTTTGGTGCCAGTTTTTCAAGTTGCTGAATAGACTTGTTTCCGAGGAATTTAATAAAAGAGCGATGTAGGTATCTCTTCTAAAGATCTTCTGGTTTAAAGGGTGCTTCGGCGTTGAAGTCGTGCACCGACTGCCAGTGTCGTAAAATAGTTTTCAAGGTCCAAGAAGATGATCCAGAGTTGCGACGAGAGCATGAGCTTCGAATACGAGAAGACATTCGCGGTATATGGTTATCTTGATGCTTTGAAATCGTTACCCTTCGATTTACGGACTCTGTGCTACCGAGTAAAATCAATAAACTCTCGTACCAAAATGCGCGACGACGGCCGTGGCAAACATTCCACATCCGTGCATGGGATGTATCACTCTGTCTGTTACTATGTCACTTCCATTGGGAATCCGAAGATTCAGAATAGCGATATTTCGAAATAAATGGGGTCGACACATGATTTTCCAGGAAGAGGTATTCCCAGAAAGCTCAATATGCAGATTCAAATTATATTCCCCTCCTAATTTCATTTTATTAAATTTCAAGTAATACTACATCCTATCTTAAAAATTTGGTAGTTGAAAGAAGAAAAACAAACTAGTGGCGCAAAAAAATTTCACGAAAACCTTCGAAATTCCTTAAAATTCGTTAAGATTCCTTCAAATTCCCAGAAACCTCTTAAAATCCCTTGAAAATCCACAAAAACCATTAAAATCATGAATCTCTTGAAATCCAAGTTAAAATTCGCAAAAATCTCTAAAAATTTCTACAAACCTCTTGGAATTTCTTAACAGTTAAAATCTCTTAAAATTCTTAGAAATCTTAACAAATTCCATGAAATCCTTCAAGATTTTACAAAACCTTTTAAAAATTAGAAAAATCTCATAAAATCTTTCAACATTTTACGACAACCTTCAAAATCTTTTTAAATTCTACAAAATCTTTTAAAAATCAGAAAATCCCTTCAAATTATTAGAAATCTCATAAAATTTCACAAAATTCTTAAAAATTCCATAAAATATTTTTTAAATTATTAAAATTTCTTGCATTCTTTTAAAATTCTCTTAAAACACCCAGAAACCTTTTCAAATCACTTAAAATTTCACGAAAACCTTCCAAATCGCTTAAAATTCGTTGAAATCTCTTAAAGTTCTTAGAAACCTCATAATCTTCCTCAAAATTTCAAAACATTTCAAATTCCCTACCTTTAAAAAATCTCTTAAAATTTCATGAATTCCGTTCAAATTCCGCGAAATATTCCTCGAAATTCCTTAAAATTCCATGAAATCTTTTACAAATCCTAAAAATCTTTAGAATTTCGTAAAAATCACTTGAAAATTGTCAAAATCCATTGAAATTCCTAGAAACCTTTTGAAGCTCTCTAAGAAAGATGATGTAACAAAATGTTTCTAAAATTTCGCATAGATTTTATTATTGTTTCAAATCTGCTCTCTACATTTGAATCAGCGACATTTTATTGGTTTTTGAATGACTTGAAGTTGTAAGAAGTAAAATAAACAATCGTGCGCTTAGCGCACGTGTTGGTTTGCTAGTATTATTAAAATGAGCCAAAAATGAGTTAACAATAACTCAACTGAGATATAAATTGTAGATAAGGGTTCTAACTAGACTTGCAAATTATACTGGTTTCAAATTTCGTTGATACGCGCATCAATAATACGCATATAGACGAACGCATAAATGGAACATGTGCGATCATTATATCATTAATTATACATAATAATTGACATTTAGAGCAGGAAATGCAACTCTTTAAAGATTTCTTTTTCATTTTACATTTTCATTACATATTTCGAATGTATATGTATGTAAGGTAAAAAAATATTGGTCTTTTCTTGTTATACGCTATATACTGTGTCGGACCTCTTTTTTTATCTCGTGAGTTAACAAAAGAGAGCCGATCCCTATATAGCATAAAGGCTAACTGAGAGTCCATGCCCTGGAATTTGATATCGAATTTTTACGGTGAATGCCAATCAGGTGGAGCTGTATTCAAACTTGGATGAATTTTCAATTGTATGTGCGAGTGATATCGTGGTCATGAACATATATAGCGGACTTGCAATGACCAAATGCCTGGGGTGGTATTTGATTGAATTGAATAATGTAGGGCGAAGGGCATTGATTCGCTCGATAGCATTTGGCATGGCATACTATCAATTCTTGAAGCGACTCAATGCTGAAATTGGATGGTAATCGGTATCGACAGGCATTATGGGGATGTGCCTATTCTCACCTTGGGAATTTTCAAACTTTTAAAGGATAATATTACCCACGATTACTTTCTTTCAGAATTCTTGTCATATCATACTTGAGGAAATTGTTTCCTTTTGATGTCTTTATCATCGAATTAAATACTCAGCCCGTCGAATAAATATACCTATTATGTATCATTTGAAATTCTTGGAAGTAGCTCTTTTTTTTAGCTCTTCAAATAAAGTTGAAGTAAGGCTCTTCTTTTTGTGCTTGAGGTGTCATCACTTGTTCTAAAGCAGGTCAATTTTTTGCCATGAAGAAAGATTGAACGATCTAAATTGCCTAGTCTGGTAGGTTTATTTCTTCAGGCCTGGGGAAAATTATATTCGATACAGTTATTGACACTCCACCCATGTTACACTTGTCAGCCAGCAATCCTGTTAACTACATACTGAAAGCACCGAGTGAAGTGCTTGCTTTGCGGTCTTTTATTTCTGAAAGGCCTGCCTCCCTGGGTCATGACGAGACGAGGGATGAAACAGAAGCGAATGGCTCGACGTAAGAGGGCACTGGGGCGCATTTACTCGATTCTCTAAGGGTCACCTTTTTGGACCCTGTGTACACGAGAACACTTTTTGCCTCCTTTGTCTCCACATTTTTATGCAATCTTCTCTGCTTCTAATCTCAAGCTCATTTTTCACTTTTCATTTCAAACAAGATTTACATCTGACAAATTATCAAATTATTATTTATCAAATGTTTTATAATATTTTTCTCAAAGCTATCTCCATCAACATTTTATTCAAAATATAATTCAATTTATCACGTAATTTAATATCGATAATTTATTAGGTTCTTTTGAACAAATCGGTAACATATTTATTTGATTGAAGTTACACATTATCTTGATTTAATTTCGTTTTAAATAATTTGTTGGATTATTATTCCGTATAATTTAACATCGATTGTAAATATTTGTTATTCTGTTTTATGGATATCTGCGTTTTGGAAGTGAGGATTGAACCATTCTGAAGGAATGTTGAAATCAATTTTCGTTTCAAATACAGCCTCCAGGGGTTGTTTGGTTGGAAACCTGTGCCATTCTCTTTTCATTAAATTTTCCCCCATTTATCATTTATATGTAGTCAAAATTTCAGGCAAACTTGGCATTGGCCTGGGATATGTATGAGCCACCTAATCTTAAAGGACCACTTTGCCAACCAATCTCATTTAATTCTTGCTGGACTTTGGCAATTTCTGTATATCCTTTAATTGCATTCCATTAGCATCCCTTTGAAATTCTGTTTGTCACTTTGTCAGCTTTGAGAGAAACTCTCTTGCATCGCACCTCGACTCTATAGAAGCTTCTAATTCTATGATTAACTCTTGCTCACTAAAGTGGAATTTGCATTTCCCTTGTTTATAATTAAAAATCATTATTTTTCATTATTATGACCTCGTTTAATTTTATTTTTGACAATTTTTTCATTTCTACTTTGTTCCTTCTAATAGATAGACAGATTAATCTCTAAAATTAATGAAATTATAAAAAATTGGGAAATTAGAAGAAATAAAATGGATCAGTTTAATTTGGAGGTGTCCTAATAGGAATTATTTAAATTGGAAACCTTTAGAATTAAATTAATGCAAATTTGAGTTTCAAATGGAAAAATTTCTCTAAATTTTTCAGAATTAAAAAATAATTTGAGCTTTATTTAATTATAATATTGAAATTATTGCTAAAAGAGATTAAAACTAAAATGCTAAATGACATTTAAATCATATTGTGCACTTGTATTGGGAACTTGTTCAACAATAGAATCTAAACGGCTTTTCCCATTGGGAAATTATTTTCGTGTTAAAGTAGATTGCACTTGATTTAATCATTTCATAATTAAATTTTCAATCGAATTAATGTCGATAACATTCGCACGTAGTATTATCCACTTATCGTTTTTTTTTTAACGTTTAGGAAATACTGAATTTTTTATTTTTAAAAAACTTTTTTAAGCCTATCAAGTTGTCACATAATCTCAATAATTGTACTTTTAGGATCCAATTTTATCATGAGTTTTGTCAAAATTAAATGCAGCTACCAAATATTAGTTTCGATGAATTAGTGATCAAAGATACGAAGAAGAAACTACCAGTCAATAGAAGCTACTTTTATTTTTCCAAAGTTTTATATTCAAATTGAATTGTATAGCACCTGCTTGTACATAAAGTTGAAAGTCAATTCTCTCAAAATGAATAAGGTATGAAACCTAAGGTAAACTTGGATATGGTACTCTCAACTTTCTAAGTTTCCCGTAATAAAAATTCTTCCCACACGTGCCAAACAATATTTAAATCATCCCATAGGAACACTTTTTCATATTTTCGAAGTTTCAGAAATTTTGAAGAAAATATTCCATAAAGGAATAGAGGACATAAGTTTTACAAAATATTGAAGGAAAACGTCTTATATCGAGTGCTGTTTTCAGATAACAAAGAATAGTATTTTATCTCACTCCGTCAAGTATTAAATTACTTTCTAAAAACTTAGGGAGCCTACCAAGCTTGAATTTTATTACATAAAAGAAAACTCCCAGATTGAAAAATTCTTTTACTTAAATTATTATACAGATAAACATGCAATTGAAATTACGATTGATTAAAAATCAGAGTTTAAATCTCCAATATTTCTTTTTAACCTGAGTTGACAATTCGAATTCGCTTTTGAAATTATTCGCTTGCAGTTGTATTTGTAGTATAAAAAAAGCCAGAGCTTCATTATTATTTATCAAAGGCTCGTACCGAGAAAAGAGTTTCTTTCTTTATGGAGTTTTGTATGGATTTTGATTTTTGCTAGTGAAATTTGCATATAGTTGAATATTCATATTGCAAAGCAACTTTTATTTTTTAACAGAAATTTAATAAATTGTTCTCGAACGTCAATAATTAATGAGATATTAAATATTATTATTATTGTGTGGTAAAATATTCTTTAATATTGGTAAAATAATTTGAGAGCTATTCAGTCCACGAGATTAAAAAGTAAAAAACAAGATACTGGTTCAGGCTAAAAATTCTGGTTAGTAGTTTGCGATTCTGTTGATAGGGTTTGCAAAAAATAAGTGATCGAATATTCAATAACGCAACCTATCTATCCTATGAGGCGCGTAATATCTACCAGCGATGAACGTAGCGGATCGTTGATGTCAGTCTGGATCGAGGTAAAATACTTTGTAAACAAGATTTCTCACAAGCAAAACACATCTATATGCAGTATATACATATATTCGTGGTTGTCATCTATTAAAGTCGCTCAAGTAGCAATCCTTTTAGATGCCTTCAAAGATTCCCCGCGAAATTCGCAGCGCACTTTGAAACGTTTCGTTTCTCATTTCACTTTGTAATTTCTTTATTGGTAATGATGAGAGAACCTGATCCTTCAGTCTCAGTACTCAGCTATAAGGTAAAAATTTCTGAAATTAAATTTAATAGGAAAGGTTCGGCGTTGCGCATATTAAGAATTAAAATCATCGTTCATGTCTGAGCCAAACTGACCCTTTTCACTTGGACGGGCATCGATATTTCATTCTAAGTAGAGAAAGCAGTTTATAGTAGGACAGTGATGCGATGTTTTTAAACTGACGTATACTTTTCTAATTTTTCATTTTTTGAAGGAAGACGACAAAAAGTAATTCAAGAAAAATTGAAAACTATAATAGAATTCTCAAAATTGAATAATATTATTTCTCAAGCTAGAAATGATACGAGTTCCCAGTTTTAAAACCTAAAGCTCTTATTATGCAGGACTCGAAAATGCAATCTAAGCTAACGATAGATTCCCTCCCAATATTACTCTCTGCTTTAATATGATTTCAAATTTCAAGATCTTATTATTCAAATCATGCTAATAAATGCTGCCATAGAAGCTTATTGCCGATCTGTTAAGAAGCAAATATCAAATTTCTTCCCTAATCTCCGAATCGAAAATTGCAAGAAATCCGTGCTTTGCGCTACAAGTGTCGCTTAAATGTAACGCCTATGCGCTAGACCTCATGCGCGTTAATATAAACCCGGATGAATGCATTTGGAAAGCAGCCATCGTGGAATCGTGTAATCGAGCAACATGGCGAGGGATGCTGAGAGCGCTGAATTCTTTGCCAAAAGAGTTCGCCAAAGAAAGTCGGTGAATGTGATTTTACTGATTCATTATACAATTGTACATGCGTAGGTGTGTATATCTGGGTAACGGTATCACCAAGTGTGGCCGGTTGCCCCTATCGTCAGACATTTAGCCCCGGATGGTTGCTATAGCAACAGGCATCCCCGAAAATTCTCTCGCTCTCAGTGTTGTGGCTCTCAGGTACAACAGAGTGAAAGGCAGAGGTCGACAAGAAGGGCAAGGGATGAAGGGATGAAGGGATAATGGAATGACGGAATGATGGGAAAAACCAAAAAAAAGGGAGAAATCGAGTATCTTTCTCTCTCTCTCTCTCTTTCTTTCTCTGTTCGTCGAACTGGAACTTATGTCTGCCTCATTTTTCCTCTCCCTTTTAGCCTTTCTTTTTTCTCTTTTCTCTTTTCCTATTTCCCCCTTCTCTTATCCCTTTTCGTCGAAACTGGGGTTTATTCACGGTCAAACGGATTTGATCTTTACCCTCTGCACGTTCTTTGCGTTGCTGAAACTTAGAAGAAGTAAAAGTTCCAAGAATTCTTTTTGGGTATTACCCAAAGTTAACACTCCCAAGGTATTACTCGTTTGAAGGTATATATTTAATCGCGTGCGAGTAAAGTGGCACGACGTTTTCATGGAAAGATTTACGAGATGCCTCTTAGAGAATTTTCAAGCACGTCAATTTCAAACCTTGAAGAATCACCCCTCGGTAGATCTGCCACCTTTCTGTGATGTAAAACCAGCCGTTTAAAGATATTGATTTTCTGACAAGTGTCTTCCTATCAACATATTTAAAGTGTTAAGTAATTCAACGTCCTTTGGACGTGTAACAAACTGGTAGCGAGCTTTTATGACATCCTCAAGTAGAACCGCGCAATCAAATTAATACCTTGCTCAGAGAAGCCCTGATAAATCCAGTAATCTCTGAGTATACATTAAAGAGTGGATAGCCTTGTAATAATTCGTTTGCTTTTATTGATTCAGGATTTATTGGTCTTATTCTAAACGAAGAAGTTTAATTGCAACGGTGATTGTGAATATACGATTGAATGTTTGTTCAAGTTTGAAATCGCCTAGATGTTTGTCAAATTAATAGTACTGAATTTTAGTTGGTTCAAAAGTAAATGAATCCGTGTGAATTAAGTTTAATCGGTTTTTGACAATCGAGAAATATCAAGGGATAAAATCCTTCTATTTTGGTATATTTCTCAACTGTCCACTTTCCTGTACACTTCCAAGCAAGAATTCTTTCAAAACAATTTTTTCCATTCCACGTGACCATTCCATAAAAAAATACATTCCTTGAATCAATAAAGGTTTCAGGACCCTCTAAATTTAATCCAACTTTTTATCCTCACCTTCGTGAACCGAAAGATTTTATTTTAGCTCGTAAAAAGGTAACCCGAAACCACATCAGTTCGTGGACCTTAGCCGGGCGTTAAATTTTTTAGATGGACTATAACAAAAAAGTAATTGGTGATGAATTGCCAAAGAGGGAAGGATTCGTTCTTGCGTTTGAATGATAGTGACTGTGAAAGGAATGCCTGAAAGAAGTTCTACTCTTATATGAAATGTTCGTAACCCAAGGGGAATTTCGACACTTTGAAAACTTTTTCCTTTGACGATATTCTGAACATCTACACTATACTACGGTTGACGCAAATTCGATTCCTGCCAGTCAACGTACAAGTGTTCTCTACGGTTTTCTTGAGAATTTGGCACAATATTCTATCAGAAGTGTTAGTTCTTACGTTAAAGGCATGAAGCTTTTCATGGCATACATTTTCAAGCTTGAAGAAATAAGTTAAAACCATAGAAAGAATGAATAATGCAGAAAGACATATAAGGTAAAAAATTACATATAAAAAGTTACAGAATATATCAAACAAGTATGTAATATAATTCTCTAATTTATATTCGTGCTCTTAAACAATACTTCAGATTCTAATTTCAAGCAGTAATACCACCAAGTTTCATACTCTGCTATACAAATACGTGGCATGAGATCTAACATTATAATGAACGTTCACGAAAATGTTGAGATGTCTCAAGACTGTTTAAACATGCATGAGCTGCACCGGATTCGCCCGAAAATGTGCATATTTAGTTTTCTTGCACAGAACTCGAAATTGCATACTTTATGCATTTGATAACTTCAAAATTTCAGAAGAATTATTCTAAAAGAATCATTCCACGAATGCTATTTGCTCATTTTTAAAAAAATTGTATATATTTCTTTATTTTAATTGTATTTATGCTACATTATCACTTTAAACTCTTCTTCAAAAAGAAGATTAATAGACAAAGAACCTAATTGCCTTTTAAACAGTGGAAGAAGAGAAATTAAGTGAGTAAGGAAAGCTAAAAACGCATAGTAAAAAAATTCCCAGGGAACTTTAGAATGTTATTGCAGGAATCGTTGAAACAATCTTAAAAAGTTTTACTCCTTCTTAGGAGTTTATTTGTCAGATTCTCTTTAACTTTCTACTCCTTTTGTGACTAAATTTTTTTTCTAGATACTTCGTACATTTTTTTCTTAACCAAATAACCTTACAACTCTGCAACTTAGGAATCAAATTCTCTTATATTCTCAAATTCTCTTATATATACTTACAAACTCTTTTTCCCTACGTTTTGCCATGACTTTCTTATTTTATTATCAATTCTTATTTAGTGTGCTATAAATTCTTATTTTCTTTTCTTTTATTAATTTTCAATAATCTGAATACTAATTCCAAAGGGAAACGAAATTCAAGAGAGTTTTTCAGTTCACTGTTCTTTTTATGTTTATCTAATCATTGTTGAAACCGTTAACATTGAATATGATGAAAGCTTGAAATTTGAAAGCATGGAATATTGAAACTCAATATTGAAAAGCTTTGTATATTGAAACTCGTTGAAGCTTGTAATTTTGCCTGCATCTCCGAATCACAATTTATTGGAATAAAAGAGAAATGATTTAATATTTAAATAAACTAAAAAATTCATATTATGAACCTTTGTTAACCGGATGTTGTTACAACTACGTTTTTCCGAACAAAAGGTATTTACATCTTAAAAGTTGTGTGTTGAATATGCGCAAACGAGTTATTTTTCGAAAAAGTTTCCGGATTTCTTTAAAGAAACTTTGGCACTATTCTTTATTCTATGCGTTTGAAAGCTAAAGTTCCTGTGAACTTCCGCAGTTTGATAACCGCAGGGTCTTTATATTCAGATGGCGAGGGTCATTAAATATTTTAAAGGCACATTTTCATAGATAAAAAATTGATGGTGATAACGGAGGATAATAAGCGTCTCGAGAATCGACATTAATGTACTCGATATTCTTGAAAATGATGTTTAAAAGTCTCTAGAGAGACGTGGGTATATAACCTGAAATGGCTATCACGTATCGTACAGAGATTGGTATAGAGCATATTTATGCAGAGTATCGACGCTTATAAACTTAGCGTGCAGATATTATTAATCTGTAATGTGCTTCACATAATATGCGACCTCAAATTTATTGCTTGTGTTTTTAAAATAAAATTTTAAAAATCTGCACAATGTATCAAAGATTTACATTTTTAACATTTTTATTTATCCTATCTTAAAAAAATGGTGTCACAAAATGTCTCGAAAATCTCGCATACATTGTTGTTACAAAACATTTCAAAATTTGTTAAAATCTCTTAAAATATTCTTAGAAACCTCTCAAAATTCGTTAAAATTTGTGAAAATATCTAAAAATTCTTAGAAATCCTCAAAAAATTCCACGAAATCCTTAAAAATTCTACAAAATCTTTTAAAAATCAGAAAAATATCTTGAAATTCCTTAAAATTATTAAAAATCTCACAAAATATCATGAAAACCTTTAAAATTTCACAAATTTTTAATAAAACTCATCAAAAACTCTTAAATTCTTTTAAATTGCCTTAAAATCCCTTAAAACTTCATGACATCCTTAAAAATCTACAAAATCTTTTACAAATTATAAAAATCCCTTGAATTCTCTTAAAATCATTTAAAAATCGTCCAAATTTCTTACGATACGTTAAAATCTCTGAAAATTCCTCGAAATTCCACGAAAAATTTTTTAATTCCTTAAAACCCTAGAAACTGTTTGAAATCTCTTAAAATTTCACACAAAACCGTCCAAATCCCTTAAAATTCGTTGACATATCTTAAAATTCCTCCAAATTTTACAACATTCAAAATCCATTAAAATCCTTTAGAATTCTTTAAAAAATCTCTTAATATTGCACTAATTCCTTATAATTCCACGAAATATTTTGAAATCCCTTAAAATTCTACAAAATCATATTTAGAAATTCTAAAATTCTTTTGAATTTAGTGAAAATTATTTGAAAATCGTCAAAATCCCTTAAAATTCTTAGAAACCTTTTGAAATTCCTCTAAAAAAATGGTGTCACAAAATGTCTTGAAAATCTGGGATACATTATTGTTGCAAATCTGATTGAGCTTTAAATGACTTGAAGTTGAAAGAAGGAACACAAAATAATCGCGCTGTTTACGGACTAAATGCGTTTTTGTTTAAAATTAATTGCGTGAAAGTTAGACATTTTTTCCTGTCTCCCATAAAATTCGATTTTTGACACTTACCCCCGTATGCAATGTCATACATCATTTCAGTTAAATTACAAATTGTTTCTACAATGAAATAATTGAAAGGCTTCCTCCCTCTTGTAAAATAATTCAACATTATTATTGAATAATATTTCAAGTAACTTGAACAACCGTTGCATAAAATATCCAAAGTGGATTTTCATTTAATTTATAAGCATTGAACCAACACTTCATACACGTAAATGACAGTAACTGAAGTGTAAGTACACGTGCAATAAATTGAAGGTAATTCTTATAATGAATAT
Source organism: Synergus itoensis (assembly GCA_904066005.1). Classification (NCBI taxonomy): domain Eukaryota; kingdom Metazoa; phylum Arthropoda; class Insecta; order Hymenoptera; family Cynipidae; genus Synergus; species Synergus itoensis. The sequence continues at coordinate 4,665,968 of CAJFCP010000036.1, read as the reverse complement.
TAAACTATTATGTAACATTTTTCTTTTTCCATTATATAATATTTTAGTTATGAAGGAGGTGAAATATTTGTAATCGAGATAAATTTCGTGGATAAAATATTAGTTCTTAGTGCCAGCTGAGTAAATAAAAAAGGCGTGCTGATAACTGTATATGTATATACGTTTTCCATGTTCTTTGGTAAGCAGAAATACAAGAAAAAGAGAAGAAAAGTGTGTTGCACATTCTGAAAGGCATTGGAGAAAGCACGTGTCGACGAACCGTTCGCGGTTGGGGTGAATACCTGTTACCCTCACGCGTCGCTGGTCGAAGTAGGTCGACTATACAGGAATTCTGTCGGTTGGCGTGTGCCAAGTGGGAAGATCGAAAAAGTTCTGTAGAAATGTTGCTCGAAATACTAAATACGGCCATTGAAATAGTAAAGCCCAGAAGGAGGCAAATTTACTTTTCGTAAAAAAGCAGAACTTGTTAAGGGATCAGTTATTCGACTTTAGGCAACAACGAACTGTAATTAATTCGCTGCTCTAGTAAAAACATTTAAGTAATAATGCATGAAATGCTGCAATAAGTGGCACTGGATGAAAGAATAAGTTTCTTAAAAGTTGTTTTTCCGTACATCTTATTGATAAAAATTACGTCTTCATGTCTTGAGCCTTGAGATAATTTTAAAAAGCGCTTTCAGAAGAAATTACCCAACTTTCCTTTATTAATTTTTCTACGGTCTGAAAACTCATTTCAAGCTTAAAGTTTTGGAGAAATATTGTACAAAATTTGAAGGAAAAGGAAAAGTTTTCAATTTTAGAGTTCTATTTAAAATTTAAAGTTAAAGTTTAGAGTTATTTTCCTTTATTTTTAAGGGGTGAATTTTTAGTTTAAATAGACAGTAATTTCACGTGTGAGGTATTCAAATGGTATAAAATTGCAACCCTGAAAGTGGAATAATTAGACTCAATGTGATGACTTTGAAAATGATGTCAAGGAAACTGGCGAGGATTCCGCCACTAACAAGTACTGACTAATTACTTTGAGAGCCTCTGATTTCTTCTCTCTTTTCAATTAAATAGCAAAAAATAGATCTACCTGTTGAAATGATTAAGTAATACTAGTAGTCATTTTTTAAAGATGTCTTTTTTTACCAAAGAGGATCAGTTTTTAGTTTCTAAATATAGAATTGAGTCTTGAGTTGAATTTAATTCTTCTATATTTTTTAACGAAAGAGCGAGCAGCTGAGATTTGTTATTCCATTGTGGAAACTGGAAATGAGCAACGAACCGTTATACTCGCTAGATCTTTTTCTCTTGTCATCAGAAAACTTAGTTTTTCTAACCGTGTCAAATGAGCAAAATCTGTTTTAATGATTCAAGCAAGACCGTAATAATTTGTTTATTCGTTTGACAACGACCTTGCAATTTTTTACATGTATCAGATCTGAAACTTCTGCTAGGAAACATTTTCTAGATGTAGATATCCAATTCAATGCATATAAATTTTGCATCCATAATTTTTATCCATTCTGCATAATAATTTCTGAATTTACTAGATAAAGAATCAGACTTTTCTTCTATATTGTTTATGAATTTCACATAAACATGACGCGTTCCAGATTGCAATTTTACACGTGATACTTGTATATTCTTAGTGGTTTATTATTCAAAACTTCTGGAAGATATCTGAATATTTGAATCGAAGAAATACAAAGGCGTACACATATACATGTATTGCTAGTATAGAGGAGAATCAAGTACATGAGGTTGTAAATGTAGTAGAGTAGGGTGAGTTTTATATCACGGGTTGCTATAAAACCATAATGGTGAAACAGAGAATCTGGGAAAAATACAATATGAATAGAAATTTCTCTTACTTTTAATAATGTTATGATTTTTTTATTAAAGTACTCTCAGCTTGAACTTTGAATTTAAATCTGTAATTTACATTCTCGTTCTTCAAAATAAATTTAGGCATTATATAAAATTACAACTTCCGTTATGTTTGAATTTATTGATCTTCATTAAAAATAAAAATGAATTTTTATTAAGAAAGCTTCAACTTTAATTGAAATGTCACAGAGGAAGGCTTAGAAGTTGAATAAGCGTTGTAAAATGTGCCTTGCCGTCGACTGTTTATTCACCTAGTATCCGGAGCCTAGTGTTAGGTGGGTAGGGTAAAATCAATGCGCGGGTTAGATGGCAGGCTGGGAGAGAAGTGAGAAAGTGAGCTGTCGGGGTAGGTGGTAGAGATGGTAGAGGTGGGCAGACCAGAACGAAGCAAGCAAGGGGTGCAAAAGAAGCATGGGAAGCAAGGGAAGCAAGGGACCCGACCTTCCAGCACACCCGGGTACGGGATGGACAGAGAAAAAAGCACAGGAACGCAGAGGACAGCTTGGATCACTATGAAAGGAGACGAAGGACAACTGAACCACCAACAGACAACCGAGGGAGAGAGACCAAGAGTAAAATGGAGGAGGTGAGACAAGGGGTGAGATCGGGTAGTTCAAGCGTTTCAGAAGAGTGTCGTGGCGGCATACTGCTCCACATATTCTACAGCCACCCCATGGCGTTGTTCTTGATCTATGTTTTCCTTTGAGAAAATGGATCACTGGTACCGTTCCAAGTATCACGACGTTGAATCTATTTTCAACAAATCTCTGAATATTGTTCACTTTTATCTCTTCTCTCCACGCTTTCCTCCTAATTTCATATTTTAAACTACATTTTATCAATTCAAAATTATTCTAATTCATGGATGATCTTTTGCGATATAAATAAACTAATCTAAAAGTTCGCATGCCTTGTATATAGGCATATACCTATGTATAAAGATAGTATATTCATAGATAAGTATTTATGAATTTTGGGGTAATTTGATGTGAACTAGTTTCGTATAAATTAATATGAATATTCATAATAGAAGAAACAACTACACCGAAGAAGGTGAGACATTCCTGACTTCCTGTTATTGAGTAATTTTTCTCTTAGCCATTTTTATCAGTCTCTATAAAATATTTTCATCCTCCAGTACTATTTATCAAGGATAGGATGTTGCAGATGAGAAATTAAATTGATACGACCATTGAAAACTGGTCGCTTGTCAATTAACATTAAAACTACCTTTATACCTAGTCCCTTAACGTAATTTTATATTCACAGACTGGGTAATTCTATATAATGACCCTTATAATTATGACCCTTACTCCTGTTATGAATCTCGGATATTTTATAATGACTGCATTAAAAAAAATAAGATGAGCAAAAATTAACTGAAATTACGTAAGTGAGGTATTCGATAAAATGCGAGTTGAAACCTAACGCATTTAAATACAAGATGAAAAAATAATTGTGTTTCAACACCTGCGATGTGAAGTAAAGTGGAAATTCTCAGTATTAATCAATACCCTATTATTATTCATCCAGGACGTACCAACGTCAGTAGGGATTTGCTTTATCTCCGCTAGTAATCTGTGGGAATTTCCTCTTCACGCGTGTTGGATGTGTAGGTTCTCAAACTAATATCTCTCCAGGGAAATAATCTAGTATCTGAACTTAAAATTCAAGCACTGAACGCATTTGCTCATTCTCAAGTGTTGGCTGTGGGGGTTAATCTGAAAACCAAGTTTATAGAAAAATATCCATATTACTTAAAACCGACGTACATAAAAGGATGAAAAACCCAGTGTAGGTTAAACGGAAAATTTCGAAAGTGTAGATGAGAGTTAAGAGATTTTAATAAAAGTTCCCTGGAATACTTGTTTGAAAAATGGGATTGCGAATGAAACTATATGTAGCAATTGGACGATGATCTGATCAGTCTGTGCGCATTCAATTGAAATTCCACACTGGTATTGGCAAACTCTCTTCAAAGGTATTCGTTCGTATACGACACACATAGCTTTAACAGTGACTTACATAAGACAGAAACAACACAACTTGACATGTAACTGGAAAGTTTCAACTTCAAATGGTCCGATAAATTACACTCTTACCATTACTGCATTTTAAATAAACCTGAGACACTCATGAATATAACTTTAGTACCGTACGATTAAGTAATTGTATTTTTCTGCATTCTATCTAATTATTTTAATTACAAATCTCTGCACTGCAATCTCGACAGAAATTCATATGTATTTCTAAAGAAATATTCGACATCTCTTGAAAGTTTGCATCAAAGAGACTTCAGCTGAGAATCTCAAGAAAAGAGTGATGCGTGGAAAGAACCTGAAGAGGTCCAAAGCTATATAAGGAGCACGAGTCGTATGAATCTTGTGATGTGGCAATTGAGCTTCCTTACAGTTTTGTGCTCCGTCGAGAAGAGCAAGAAGAAGGAGCACAATCTTGATGAGAATTGCGAAGGCGGGGGACTAGTAAAGTGGAGAAAGAGATAGAAAACTGAGAGAGACCTTTCATAATTAGGCCCAGAGGCGACGCGTTGCTCCTCTAATTACCTGTCCAACAATCCAGAGCGAATGAGTAAGTGACTCCCACCTCGTCTAGTCGCCCGTTGTTCCGTAGCTTATTCAGTTATACGAGCAACCAGCTATAATACCTATCTTTTTCGTGTCGCGGGCCAACTCTGAAGAACCTAGCGAAGAAATGGGTCGAGGTCGAATCCGAGAAAAGAAAGAATGTCGTTACGATGAGTTTTCAAGTTTTCATCCTCTCTTCTCTACTAGTCTTTTGCATTTGAGAAAAATTCAATAGCTATTTCCCCAGTCAAAGTCAATATGAAAACAATGCTTTATTTAGCTAAACAATTTCCACGGATTTTCAAAGAATTTAAACAAATTTGTAACATCGACAACAATTGAGCTTCTGGATTCTATAAGGACATATAAAATTCACATGGCTGTTCCGTTTAGCGTCTGTTGTCTTTAAAATCGATTTTTAAAATTAAATTTTTGAAATATATGGCTTTGTAGGAAATTTCAAAGTTATATCCAGCGGCTCAATTATCAAACATTTGTTAGATTCTTTTGTAGACGTGTCTAGAGTTCCAACTTTTCTGGAACTGGACAATAACGAAGATCTTTTAAACCTGATTGTGGGTTTTTAATTACAACATTTTTGTTGATTTAAACTCAATGTTGCATGGCTCAAATATATGTAGATAACTCGTTCGAGAAACTGTTTCCAAAGCTTCAAAATCCGTCATGAGATTCCGTATGTTTCATGAGTGTCGCTCGTATAATACCAGTCGCCATATTTGCATTGCAAGTCTTTATGTAAAGCGTAGACAAAGCACATAATTCCACAAGGCTGACATGACCTTAATTTATAGGTACCTGCACCACTTTCATATTTTAGTTTTTCATGGATGGAAGTGTGAAAACAAATAATGTCTAAATATTGGATATCAAGATCTTGAACCATATATTTCAACTATTGATATTACTCTTCTAATTGATATCATATATCTTTGATTTTTTGACGAACATTGTAAAAAAATGGGAGGCATAAAGAATTTTTTAAGTTTGCAGTATTAATTAATTATCAAGTAATGAACGTCTAACACGTAACAGAAATCTGCATATTTCGCGATTACAATATTTGTTAGTGAAAACGATTTGAAAGCGAAAATTTCCAGTAAAAATAAAACACTGAGAATGCTTCGTAAGCTTTTTGTGAAGCATATTAGTACATATTTGCATTTTTATTTGTGAAAATTGTTGCAAATATGTAACTTCAGTTCTAGAGTACACAAAGAGTAAAACATGAATTTAAAAACTAACATTGAACTGGTCTTGATCTCCGGTTGACAAGTTCAACTCAGAAAGTAAAGTTTGGAAGTCACAGGAAGTAAAGTACAGGAAGTCAGACTCGGACGTAAAGCTTGTTCCAATTACAAGTCAAAAGTTAGTTTGTACACGAGATTAGTAATTTGCAATTCAATTACTTTTTAAGAAAGTGAGTATATTGATAATAAAAGTACAAGCCTTACTTTTTCAACTTATAAACATTGCTTTAGATTGGACTGAATTCATTGCAGTGTTTATACTATTTCCATATAGCATTGGAATAAGTTCATAAAAAATAGGTAATTTTTCAAAAATTCTTCAAGAGCATATTCCGATCGAATAAATCTTTTATTATGGTCAAACAAATGTGTAAAAACATACAGAACAAACTCTTTTACTGACAAGTCACCCTTCATTCTTCAAGTATGTCAATATCTTTCTCACAGTGTTTGTTTTCACGCAAAATCAATTACGAGAAACAACATAAACACTTTTATCTTTTATTATGTCGTGAAATTCTGCCCACAACAAAATATTCCAAAAACTAAAGAAAGAAAAATATGGGTGCTCTTTCTAAACCAACATTATTATGTTGTGTATAATCGTATGCACAAGAAATTAAGAGAAAATACCTTTGAGAAGTAGAAAATTTTAAATGCATGGAGCACGTCATGATGAATAGCTTTTGAAGCAACAATTTTGGCGAGAAGCCCTTTTGGATGATATTGGTAACTTACTTGGCTGACTCGCCAACTAAGAAATGTACATAAATCTTCATTTAAGACAGTGAACTCATTTGGGAGAGCAGCAGCTGCGAACTGCGCAAATGACTTTTTTTTCTTTCTGCAGCGCTCGGTGATAATGGATTGTGTCTGATCGAGATTTATGAACTATGTACTGCTATTTCCTGAAAATCTATGAACCTAGTCCTTTCCGGCAATTTACCTATTCAAAAATTATATCAAATCTCTGCTAATTTGTCATAAAGCTAAGCCCGTGAAAAAAAAAATAATATTATGAAGATAAATATATGATAGCGGTAATTAATGACATGATTTAATATATGTAGCCAAACTTGCGGACGCGTAATTGACTACGTGACGAAGACCTAAGCCCCCTCCCACTCCTGTGACTAAGAGTAGTATTTTTTAGGACTCCCCCCACCTCTAAACGGGTCACGTAGTATGGTTACGTTCCCTTAGGGGTTGTGCATAAATTACGTTGAGCCTTTTGGGGAAGGGGGGGTTTAAATACAGTAACGTGTTAAATTCATTAGTGAAATATGGCGGGAGATTCAAATTCACTATAGAAAAGAACTTAAAAATAGTAAGAAAAAACCTTTAAAATTCAATTTATTATGATGGATTTAAAGATAAAAGATATTGATTTCAATAATAAATATTACAATTCATGTTTAAAAAAATGTTAATGTAAATATTTTAAATTCCACCGTCTTTCTTTTTTTAAAAGAATTTTGAAAATTCTTCAATTAAAAATTTTACTACATTAATTTGTTAACAATAAATTTCATTTTAAAAATAAATTTGAAAAAAAAACAATAGTTCACGTTACTTTCAATGGGGAGGGGGTACATCGTTAGTCTACGCTTGTCATCGCAGGGTGGAGGGGTAAATATCCGGAAAAATCCTCAACGTAATGTATGCACAACCCCTTACCAGAAGTACATTTTTAGGACAAGTGTTCCCTAGTTTTCCAATTTGACGAATGATTTTTGAAGACGCTCCAGAAGCAAACGTTTTCTGATCTTTAAAAATCATTAGAAATGTAGGGAGAATGGAGTGGAAGATCGATTTGGAAGAAACAGGTATATAGAGAAGATTCGATACAATCGACCAAGAAGACAGCTCTAATCTGACTAGATTGAGGTTATAAGGGAAGACAAATATTTCCCTGCTCCATGCCGTTGAGCTCGCTCTCTTTCCGGGTTGCTCTTGACGACGCGCAAGCGCAAGTAGAACGAATTCAATCTAAATTCGATGCCGCCGACGAATGTCAAGATTGCATCGCGTCGATAATAAATTGAAACAAAACGAGCGAAATAGTTTCTAGGTCTCCATATTAAACTAATTCCTCTACTTTTTATCATGCAAAAAATCTCAGATTTCTAAAATTTATATGAAAAAAGTTAATTGAAAAGTTACCATACAATCTATAATAATAATCTTCATATTCATTCACTTTGTCAG
>CAJFCP010000036.1:4593446-4658022 GCA_904066005.1 Synergus itoensis | reverse complement strand
CACATTGAAGTTAGCTCCTATGTTTCCGCTCGCTTTTTCGTATTTCTTTGTTTTGAAATTTCTGTTTTCTGAAAATGAAGGTATTTTCATATTTCTATTATTATCTATAATAATAATCTTCATATTCATTCACTTTGTCAACACATTGAAGTTAGCTCCTATGTTTCCGCTCGCTTTTTCGTATTTCTTTGTTTTGAAATTTCTGTTTTCCGAAAATGAAGGTATTTTCATATTTCTATTATTAATTATAATAACATATTATGTGTACGTATTTTTAGATAAAAATTTATTTAAAAATTAATCTTCTCTTTTAAATTTTGTCGGAAAATAAAAAATACTTTAGATATATTAAAAGGTGTACGTATTTCTGGATAAAAATTGATTCGAAAATTTAATATAATACGAATATATAATAATAATTAATATAATATAATTTAATATAATTTAATTTAATACGAAGATCATTGTTATAGATATCGGAAAATTAAAAATATTTTAAACTTATTTTTTTTATTTTTGGTCGCGGTCGTTCCAAGCCCATGAATTTTTTAGTAACCCTTGCGAGTCTTGCGAAAATTCAGATAAAACTCCAATCCGAGCAAATCCGAAGTATTTAAATGCGAGGTCTGTATCCGAGCGAATCTGAATGATTTCGAGCCATTCCGATTCACATGTTCTATTCGAATAATTCCGAACTTTAAATCCGTATGAATGCGCGACTCATTCGTAAAACTTACTCAATGAATCCGAATATTCAATTCGAACGAATTTGAGGCTCATCTGAAAGGAGTTTCTAACCGATTGAATCTGAGGTTTCAATCCGAATGAATCCGAGGGTGATCCGAAGAAAGTCTTTAAACCGAATGAATCCAAAGTTTCAATCCAAATAAATCTGAGACTCATCTGAAGAAACTTTTTAAACCAAATTAATCCGAATTTTTAATACGAATGAATTCGAGGCTTCTCCGAAGAGTTTCATATACCAAATGAATCCGAGACTTCAATTCGAATGAATTTGGTGCCAATAATAAATTAAATTTGTCTGAGAGGTCTATTCGAATAAACTTAGTTGTTTATTTAAATCGAAATTTCTACCACTGATTAATAAAATCATCAATTTTAATATACAAGCATAAGTGTAAAATTATACAAGAATTTTTTATTTCTTTTGATCAGTTTTTTGTGGTGTTACTGATAGCTGATAAGGATTAGCTCGGATTCATGTGAATCGGAATTTTTAGGTTGATATTGGATTGCCTCGGATTGATTCTAGAGGAATTTATAGGCTGACTTCGGATTCATTCGGATAGCCATCTTTAAACATATTTCGGATTGGCTTGGATTTATTCGAATAGGAATCTTTATACAGAGTTCGGATTTGCACAGATTCATTTGGATAAAAATCTTTATACAGACTTCGGATTGGCTCGAATTCATTCTGATAGGAATCTTTATACAAAATTCGGATTGACTCGGATTCATTAGGATATGATTTATCTTTTTACCACCGATACTCTCGGAATGAAACTGATTCGCTCTAATACATTTTCGGGAAGTGGGTGTGTTTATCTTTAAAAATAAATTATTTGTTTAATTTTTTTTTGCATTCTTTATGATATATGATATAATGTATGTAATAAAACTGATTTTTTAAAATAAATAATGTTTGCTTTATTTAATTAAAAGTTTTGATTGATTAAGAAACTAATCGCGCGCCTAGCGCGCGCGTTATTTTTGCTAGTTTTTATATAATTTTCAATTACTCTCGTAAAATTTTTAACACTTAAAGTTTGGATAGACAATTCTAGATTTAAGAATATGTTGCATTCAGTGCAGGCCATAAAAGATATTGAAATTCCGAAAAGCGCAGAAAGTCTTCATTTATATTCATAACATATTCTCAACTACGAATACCAAAAATTCCTTCTATGAATTTATACAACGTAGATACACTTTTATTACATATAGTCATATATACGCACGTAGAGTCCAAATTGATGTGGATCTGCGTGGTTTAGGAGTATATCTCGAGATATGAGTGGTTGAGTGGTTCGTCGTTACTCATGTTTCATTGATAACATTAGTTTATTATCGCCATCCTTGTTGTCAACGTAATTTTGTACTTCGTGTAAAAGATAATAAGTGTCATATAGTATACGTCGACTGGCTATTTCCGATACAACGTCATTGGCATAACCCTGACCTCATTAACCATTTTACACCTACTTCATATACTAGTGTTATTTTCTCAGTCACATTTTTCACTGAAAATACAGTTTACGTTAATGACTCATAAAACTGGGAACATTTTCAAGCGTCCCTGAACAGTAAACTGACTATTCGATGCGAAATTCGCACTTGGAATTTCATTTCTAGGAACAGTGCACTAAAATTCATGAAGCATGGGTGACACTAACTCTCGTGCATTATCTACTTTTTATTTTATTTCATTTTAATGAGATTCTAGAGATCACATTCACTTGATTTTTAATTAAAAGACATATTCAAACATTGACTAGAAAATAAGCATTTATCTTGTTAGCAAAGTTTCCCAGCCAAAAGATTAATCAAAAAAGGGAAAATAGGACTTGAAAAAAGTGGAAAGTAATGCACGTCACAATAACCTTGTTCACTGAACCTTTTTCAATTGAAAAATCTACTATACAGTGTATTTCAGTAGATCAAACCGGTCGAGTCATACGAGCAAACTGTCTGATCCTATTTTCCTTTATCTACTCAATGGTGCTTGCCTTCTTGGTTCTTGTAGTCGAGTCGCTTAAAATCTTGTATTCAGATGTCTGTGGATTGGAAAATAGGGATACTTTATCATGCTTATAAAATATATATTATATTTAGGTATCCACAAATTGAATGATTTTTAAATTAGGATTTTTTTAAGTGGACTTTTCATTGGACACTTGAAATTGAAAGATTTCCTAATTTGAAACTTTGCATCTACTAGCAAAAGAGTTTCAATATTTCAAAAAGTTGTAAAAACAACTTGTCTTTTTCTTTCAAAAGTGTTAATAGTTTAAAAGAGTTCTTTCAGAATATTTCGAATTTGTTGGTTCTCTTTTACAGTTTTAATGGCTCTTTTGCAGCTTCCGATATTCATCTTTCGCTTTTTATATTTTATGGAACTTTTCATTTTGCACCATGTTAAATATCTCACAAACGTTTTTTCAAGTTATCATTAAAAAAAGATTTTGGAGGCTTTTCATTTTTAAAACGCACATGTAGAACGTAAAAGGAGGATTAAATCAGAGACAAAGGACTTTAGTCTTTAATTATCGTAATGGTGTAAAAAAAAGTAGATTTCAGAGAATATTATGTTCGCTAAAAAAATAATGTTGGAGCTTTGAAAAAAAGTACAGTATAATTTCAAAGATCAAAATAATCTTTATTTAAGAATGATTTATTCTGAAAGAAAGCCTCTTTGTAAATATGAATGAAAGTATTCTTAAATTAAAGTAGGTTATAAACTCTTGAAATATTTGGGTCCTTTCATTCTTTTCTGAAAAGCGAACGAGAGGACATTTGAGTATGGCAAGCTCCTTCGAAACGATTTGAAGCGTTAAAGCTCATGAATATTCAACGAATCTCCGTCACCGACTCTCTACAGTCGTCGCTATTACATTCAAGTTAGCCCAGCTTCATCGTTTCTTCACTGCAATGTATTTGTTGGCAATCAAAGCAAAACAGAGATTAAAGACTTTATATCGTTTAGTATCTAATTTCGCCAAAAAAAAATCTTTAATGCTTAACAAGTATAATTGATTATTGAATTTTATCACGTGTACTTTCGATAATAAAATTGGTTCAGTTGGTTAAAATTAAAACCATTGGAAAAAACAAACTATTTTTTGCATTTTCAGTCGATTAAGATCTTCAAGAATAATGTAGTGAAATAAAGCGATTACTAAGGGATAACGAAATTCTGCAATGTGCAGAGATCAAGTAGTGTTGAATATTCATGCGCGTGCTTCAAAGTTAAACTTTTTGAGTGGAGGAAAAGCCATTTGCTTCGATTTTCGAAGTCAGTACTAATAATTTGATTTACAATGGCCTAACTTAACAGCTTGTCGGAAACTACGTGCCATAGCCTTTAGCGTCGACCGGACTATCTGAGGTAAACGAACAAGATGTTCCTGCCGCGAGAGCACTTAGTGGACTCATCTGGCACTAATTCTCCTTCCCCCGACTCGTAGCATAGAGGGTTCCGTGATTACCGCAGAAATTTGGTTTACCGAAAAAGAATCTTTAATCTCCGTGATATGCTCGCTGAATCTTAAAGTAACTATTTTTTATTAGCTTCATTAACTTTTTTTTATTTCTTGAAACCAAAATGTCATTTTTTTATATCTTTCGGGAGACAAGTTTGTTGATAAGTAAGGTACGTTTTGTCTGGGAGATAATTTTAGATTGTGAAAGTACATATAAATAAATATGTCTTTATTGAAACGCCATCGCATATTTTACTAATATATAAAAATATCAAATTCTTCAATAGAATTTCCATTCAATACAAAGAAAGTCGAAACGATCGCAGTCTCATATCGAGAGACACTTATTTTTAGCGAAAATCCGCCTTGCCGCTTGGTAATTGAGAAACAGCTATCGGAAACCATAAAATACGCTAGAAAAATACGAACTGCCTTCGCCACTTCTACAGAGGAGCTTTACAAAAGCCAACCGAAAATAACAAACTACCCTTGTACATCAATATTTATTCCAGAATCCGCACCTCGACAGGTAAGGACTATGGAGAAAAAGTGCCTTTAAAGTTAAAGATCTAAACGTGATCATGCAATAAAGTGATTACGTGTTTACATTATTTTAATATAAAACATATCATTTGAAGAAATGATGATATCAGGAATAATCGTCAATTTGAATTGATGTCGATATTAGAAAATGCAAGTTGAATATCAATAGTTGAAATGTAATCGCTTTCAAGTGATAATCGATCTCAATTTATATCGAAAGTACACTCTGCAGTATTTGGTTTCATTTCACAACAAAATATTTCCAATTTGCTGAACTGCATATTCAGTGGCATATTAAACTTCGAGCTTCTCTAGGGATGGGAATTCTTGCATATAATTTTCGTTAAATGTATAATTTGTGAGAAATGTCTCAATACTATTCGAAGAAGTTGAAGTCTTCTATTTTAAATTTTAATGTTAAACATCAAGATCTCTAAAAAACATTAGTTTCTCTTCAAGATAAATAATTGAATAGTAAAACGTTTATAAATTTGTATGTTGTTTATAATCTGACTTTCTGAAACTTTTAGACTTGTTGAATATTTTCACCTACTTTGAACAGCATCTTTAAATTATGTTACTCATGAAAACGCCTTTGCTATTCAGAATCCAAGCAAACCCACATCATCCGGATTCTCTCCTTGATTCTAGTCAAAGTTTTTCTATCCGGTTAAACTGTAGGGAGGATTTTCCGTTCTGTAAACTTTTTATCTACGATGCATGCGATATATTAAAGCAAGACCTGGGGTGTGTTTGAGCTTTGCACACTTTTTAGATAGTCAGTGGACAAAGAATAAAAAACGTTTGCTATAAAAGGATTTTGTAAATGCTCTTGGACGAAAATTAAGGTGGAAATTGTGTACGATTAATTAAAATCTTCACCACTAAGTACTCATGAATTTTCTATCAGAAAATACAGAAATGGGCCTTCCTTATACTCCCAAACCGTCTAGATAGCATGAATCCTTAAGGATGCAATGTAGAATTCTCTAAATCATGGAACAAGGACGAGAGAAATTACTCGTTTACACCTCCCAGAGGTTCATTCAAAAGTTGAAGGATCTTAATTCATAGATTGTATGGTTTGAAGAACCAGTAAAGCCGACTTATTCACATGACTTGGTCTATTTAAAAACTCAAGTCTATAGATCTTACACTTCCTACCAAATTCCCATTGGACTGGAAACTCCCTTGGAATTAGAACGTTGGAATCTCGACTTACAGACTCTTCTTGGAAATTCTGGATCACGAAATCCCACAGGAACTCGTCCTCTTGGGACGTGACGAGATACGGGATCCGTAAGCTTAGAATTCGCGAAGGAAAAGAGGAGGGATTTTTGCAGCTCTGGTCACGATTTTCCGAATCATATCGTACCCAGAATTTAGAGGTGGCGAGGAAATTTGCTGCATTTAATAAAACAAGTGACTTTGAAGTAGCGACTCTATATATTCACTGGACTGATTACCGAAAGTCGGTTTAAAATATCTATTTTAGTAAACCGATCAGCTGATGTAATATGATTAACAGAAAATTATTAGTGAATTTAAGAATTTATAAAATGTGAAAAAGCTTCCAATTTGACGAGTTTTTAAATTAGATTCAAATTCTAGATTCTTCCAATTCAAATTATAATAAATCATCTTTTTCTCTAATATTTTATTTGACGTTTAAGGGCACTGAGTGGCAATTACGGGGTTAATATCGGTCTTAGTTAAACGCAGATCCAGCATCTCTTAGGATAGGTCACATGATCCTTTCAATGACCCAAATTAGTGCGCCATATGAAGGGGACTTCAAACCGGAACCGCAAAATTGTTCCACAAATTGTCGTGCTATTCAGCCTGTAGTTGATCAAAATAAACATAGTATGTTTATTTTGATTCTTCTTGCTTTTAAAATTTCCAATTAAAACCTTGATTGAAAACCAAAATAGACTTGTACTCTTTCGCAAACTATATCTACACAGATATTAGAAATTAGGACAAGGAAAATAATACTTGATAATTGTTAAATATTTCTCTTGCTATTTTATCTAAATCACATTCGTTTACATAAGATTTACGAGAAGAGACAGCTATTTCTGAATAAAATTGCAACATAGGCAAGTAGTACAGTAATAATTCCATTTCACCCTAATGACAGGCGACCTCAAGTGCCTCTCTCAACTACAGCACTTCAGGCCCCTGAAGTTAAGAGAAGATGGTGTTGTGACCGTAATACATGAACGTATCGACCTGACATTTACGTCAACACTTCTCTCAATGACGAACCCTTCATTTCTCTAGAGGAGACCCGGTAAATAAGATCGAAACTGTACTCTTTACAAATGCATTCTTCCAAAATGATCACGATGTGCTATGTTTTTTAATGTTTTCTTTAATTTTGTTTTTCTAATAAACCATTGAAATAAAATAATTTATAATATGTACATCATTTTTATTCACATTTCAACAATCTGCGTGATTTTTTTTGAGCCAATATATTATATATAAAAAGTGGTACAGCGTTTTTCTCGATACACGATTTTTACAAACTGCTGCCATAAAATCTCAAAAACTAATTAACCGATTCTGCTGAAATTTACACAGTATCTTTAGTGCATACACAATTACCAGATGAAGCTAAATAATTAAGATTGCTTCGTAACTTTTTTTTTAATAGCTAAATAGACTTTTTATATATAATATATTGGCTCAAAAATAATCACGAAGATTGTTGAAATATGAAAAAATAAAAATGATGCACATATTATAAATTATTTTATTTCAATGGTTTATTAGAAAAACAAAATTGAAAAAAGCATTAAAAAACAGCCTTCACACTAGAGGACCCCCTTAACTTGAACCCGAGTCCGAGTTTAAAAGACTCCTGAAGGGTTCGGGTTCAGATGGAAATTGGTTGGAAAAAGGATATAAAAATGTAAAATGATCTTACCTTGAGGTAGGACGGTGAGTAGCAAGATTTGAAAACAAGCGACCAGCATCCAAGGTCTTAAACGTGGTAGTAGCGTAATCCTGATCTGCTTGGGTTTCTGCAGAGGAGGCGTCAGGGTGGTCGACATTTTGTGATCTGGTATCGTCCAACGACTCGACGTTTCCTTTTCTTGCAGAGGCATCATACTCGGTTAATGAGTAGTTGATGAATCTTTTATTGGCTGTCAATGATCATTCTGGAGAATTTCTGACCTGGCGAGGGTTAGTCAGTAAAAAACCGAAGAGACTTTGGATCTGCGGCTACTCACTCTGAGCCGAGGGCGCTACCGAACCTCCCGACTTCGCCGTCATAACCAAGGGTCCTTAACTCCACGTGTTCCACCCTCGTGATATACCAGCCAATCGAACGAATCCAGATCTGCGGCCAAAGACTATCTACGAGACGACCTACGCTTCTGCCACATTTTAAATCCCTGCGATGATCGAGTTTCCTGAAAAGAGGGTCTTTCTTATCACAGTTGCCGCTTTCTTCGACATTTTTTATCGTTGGAAATTTCATCCCTATTATAAATTTCACAAATCAGCACACTTTTTCACCATTTTCCATTTTCCATTGCCCAAAAATTTCTATGCTCTTAATTTTGAAGTCAGCTGATCCTTCATTAGATCACTAAGTAGAACACAAGTTGGATGTTACTGGAAATTTAGAAAATGTCTGCACGGAGAGAAATGCTATGGTTGGGCCAACCATATATATTGATAAATATGGGGCAACAATATCTATGGTTGGTGCAACCCTAGTTTGGTCAGCGTAACCAAAAAAATAGATAAGCTAAGCAGGGCTGGCGCAGCCCATTTTTTCCATGTATGGATTTACGATGGGGGAAGGGGTAGACCGAAATTTTTTTCTTTGCTTTTTCTTTATTTGAAAGAAAATGTTTTCCTTCGTACAACATTTCTAGATATAAATTCGTTTAATACTTTGAAACAAAAATCATTATCTTTCCAGACAGTTTTTCATGTATGGAATTTCCATACATGAAAATTTCCATGCATGCATTTATCCATGGCATCCATACTGTCTGCGCCGCCCGTGAAACCATGTTGTTGTCAGCCATCTAATTTAAATAGACTTTCTCCAGACACAGTAGAAAAGGTCTGTAAGAGTCAGACATCGAATTAATATATAAAATAAAAATCCGGATAATTAGAATATAATTTTGCACATTAAAAAACGTGTCTGAACACATCGTGCCTTTTCTACTTGTGCAACTTAACAGTTTTTCACTAATGGCGCCAGTGAGCCCTTATTTTTAGTAGTAAAACCACGTTGTTGTCAGCCATCTAATTTAAATAGACTTTCTCCAGACACAGTAGAAAAGGTCTATAAGAGTCAGGCATCGAATTAATATATAAAATAAAAATCCGGATAATTAGAATATAATTTTGCACATTAAAAAACGTGTCTGAACACATCGTGGCTTTTCTACTTATGCAACTTAACAGTTTTTCACTAATGGCGCCAGTGAGCCCTTATTGTTAGTAGTAAAACCACATTGTTGTCAGCCATCTAATTTAAATAGACTTTCCTCAGACACAGTAGAAAAGGTCCGTTAGAGTCAGACATCGAATTAATATATAAAATAAAAATCCGGATAATTAGAATATAATTTTGCACATTAAAAAACGTGTCTGAACACATCGTGCCTTTTCTACTTATGCAACTTAACAGTTTTTCACTAATGGCGCCAGTGAGCCCTTAGTAGTAAAACCATGTTGTTGTCAGACATCTAATTTAAATAGACTTTTCTCAGACACAGTAGAAAAGGTCCGTAAGAGTCAGACATCGAATGTAGTGGTGGAAATCCCACACGCTCGGGAGTGCGGTTCCTCCCGAGTGTCTGAAAGATTTTCCACACACATTCGAAAAAAAAAAAAAAAAAAAAACTAATGGCGCCAGTGATCCCTTAGTAGTAAAACAATGTAGGGCCGGCGCAGCCCATTTTTTCCTTGTATGGATTTACGATGGGGTGGGGGGTAGACCGAATTTTTTTCTTTATTTGAAAGAAACTGTTTTCTTTCATACAACATTTCTAGATATAAATTCGTTTAATACTTTGAAACAAAAATCATTATCTTTCCAGACAGTTTTTCATGTATGGAATTTCCATACATGAAAATTTCCATGTATGGATTTATCCATGGCATCCATACTGTCTGCGCCGCCCCTGAAGCTAAGCAATTGAATGGTTGCTCCATATTTTTAAATATATATGGTTGGCCCAACCATAGCTTTCTCTCCATGTGGAATTTATTATAAAACGTTTCACCATAACTAAACGCATCTCCCCATAAAATCTTTCGAATCTCTTGACGTCACTTATAAGCTTTTCTATTTTATGAAGACATACGTAATACTATCTTTTTGTTTGTCACTTTTTTCAGTGGACTATTGGAAAACTTTTTATGTCATTTCTTATATTTCACAATTTACAACAAAGTGTAAAACAAATCATGCAGTAAAGTTAATCGATTTTTCTTGTCTATTTGTGCTCAGGAGAAATAAATAGAATGAATGATCTTTCACATCTACGTCTAAAAGAAGACACTTTTTTTCAATTGAAAATTGCGTCTAAAATTGTTTTTAAAAATCTGAAAAATTTTTTCCCAGTGCTGTATGAATATACTTTATATTGAAGTTTTCAAGTTCCATATTTTTAAAATGTTACGTTTAGTTAGACTTAAATCGAGTGTGAACTTCTACGGATCATCGTGTTTTGAAAAAGAGGTTTCACATTTCGCTCTGTGTATTCTTATTCTGCGAAGACCCTTAAATCTGAATAGCTATATACTGACACGGATACTTATCGTATTTTTACACTTTAAAATATAAACTCGTATTCAATATATGATTTACAATTTTTATTCTAATATCGAAAACGTTATATAGATAATTGTATAAAATTGGAACTTGAACATTAAAAATATTATCTAATTTTCTAAGTAACAGCATAAAAATTGTTTCTAGCAAGTTGTTTGCGTCAACCTATCTGTTAACCCCTGAGAGATGAAGAGTCGTTTAAAATGCTGCAAAAAATGTTGCAACAACACTGCGTTCTTTGTGTAGAAATTTGTCACGCGAGGAACCTCTGAAGATAACAGATAAAAGTCATAAAGCACTCGTAGTAACAGTGAATAGTTTATGACCACTATACTATGAACAATTTTGTATTTTTTATGCAGTTTCCTACAGCGTTTATGGTATGTCGTAAACTACTCAACATTGTTCCAAAATTGAATTATTTGACAAAATTCTACAATTTTATTTTATAGCATCTTTTAAAAACACTTTTTTTTTAGATACAAATTTTCCTCCACGTAGAATTTCTGCAAGATTTATATCTCACTCAAAAAAATGTCATTTCTAGTTGAAACAATACGATAATTGAATACAATTTAATTCATTGCTTATCAGATTTTCATTATTAAATTCGCATAAAACCTTTGCCAACTTTTTAGTCAAAGAACTCAAAATAGCTGAGGAAATTTAAAAGTTAAAAACTTAGAGAACCATTTTACATGGGTCTAGTTTTACCTATCGCAAGAAATCGTTAAGATCTAATTGGATTAACTAACTTCGCAATTAAGAGCATTATAAAGCACCTATAAGGCAGATTCTTGAAGCAAAATAGTGTAACCGACCGCAAGATTCATTAAACAATAATGAGGAAATTTCGAGAAAATTGAGATAGAAGATGCCACCTTGAAAAATTCTATATTTATATCCAATAAATTGAGGTGACTTTACATGATTCAGTGTTGGCTAGTCACTTTTTTTATGAAGTGAATGTTTATGCATTAAATGGAATATTAGAGTAAGCACTGTTTTGTAAATTACTAGAGCTCTTGGCAATTCGAGGAGTCACTTATTGGATACCATTGAGGCGTGGAGAACATGTACTTCATTATGCATACATGAACATCCCTTTTCATATATATATATACGCACGAAATACAAGCGCTCATCAAGAGAATATAAATTTACCACAATATAGGAATTGAAACTCGAATGCTTTGTTAAAAGGGAAAACTGCGTTGTTGTCAGTACAATTGTAAATACTGAGACAACATGCATTATAGTAATTTATACGCACATGAAGCAGAGATACTTCAATAATGAATTAATGAGCAACGCGGTTAGTAAACAAAATGATATATCGACGCCCATGCATAAGCATCAGCTTCTGAAATATTGGGATTTTCGTTTCCAACCCATAGCTTTATTTATGGCTCTGATAAAGATCTCAGCATGCATAATTGCTGGAATTTTTGATCAAACTTTATGTTAAAATTTCAAAGTGATGGAAAATTTTGACGTTCAGTTTTAATTTTCATCATATAACTTTTTTTGACTTTTCGTATCTCTTACTCGATTAAACTTTGAAATTAAAGACCCACAAATGATTAATTACTAGAAGAAGCACACTCATTAATATAAGTTTCTGTTTCTAGTCCTCAGGTCCCTAATTAAGCATATGAAATACTGACTAAACTTGAAAGATATGAGTGAAATTATTGCACCATTATGATTGAGAGATGGCTAAAGGATAGAAATACTCATCCCTATAGTGCCCAAAATAATTACGCTGCATTAATATTATATTCTGACAAATGACATTTAGTGTCTTATATATAGAATAAGGTAAATTATAAGAATAAATTTTGCTCAAGTGTTTTGGAAATAGAGACAGAAATGGTCATTTTTCTCCTCACACCTCGTACGTAACAATAATTGTCATAACCAATTGCCCAGAGCTCACAGTGTGATTTGAAACAGTAACAACTTGTGGCTAAGTGGTACATTTCCCTCCAGGTGAATTTACCTGATGGATAATTCCACCATAACCACCAGTTGAAAAGGGTCGTTAGAGAAGCTTGTAGCACCCAACAGATACGTACCTAGTAGATATATACCGAGGAGATATATACCTAGAAGATATATATACCGCATATATCCAACAGTTAGTTTCTCAACTATCTGACAAATTCCCATATCCTTTTAATATCCAAGAAACTATCAAAATCTTCTTTAAATTTTTAATCAAACCCAGAAGTGAATTTTGCGAATCTAATCTCCAACCCGATTACGAAGGATCGATCCGTTCAGTGGACCGTATAGTTTAATTTAGCCGCTTGATTAAATTATGTTGCTACTATCTACATATATGATGACTAGGATGAGCTTGCTACCCGAAAATGACACTATCCTACCTGGATGGCTATTCTGCACTATAATTCCCGTCGAATGAAGCAGTAGGCAGAGAGCAACCGCACTTTTTATACTTGTTGAATTTCCTCAGCAAAGATAAGAATCCAGTTATCCTTATTCTGAATATTTGGAGGTTCCGGGTGGGTTGGCCTTTCCGCACTGGCCAAAGTTGTTCCGCGTGTTACAACAGGTTAATGGGATAGTATCATCGATGATCTCGACGATTCCTCACCAAACTCTTCGAAAGAGAATCGATAGACCCTATCAACTTGCACTTTCGGGACACAATGGCCCGAGGATCTCGATCCCTTCCGCATACTCTTCTCGGAAAAATAAGAACTCTTAATCACACGAAAGGTCCTTTATTTTGTGGCTCGTTGCCAACTCTTGGCCATCATTCGCGTGCCGTCGGAGCTTAAATCCGTTGCTGTTGATCTCGATCTTCCCTATCGGTGATCTCGATCTTAAGATGTAACCTTGTTGGTAGAACTGTTGAGTTCTTTCCTGGTTACATCCTGAATTGTTATGCAGAATCCTTAACTTGTTACATCCTTAAAATCGAACATCTCTGGAGTTAATTGCGAAATTTTTTCCGTCCGAGTGTGGCTACGGAGGAAAACAACATTTCCGGGCGTCCCGGTTTGCGATACGCCGAAAACAAGGTACCACCGAGCACCGATAGACAGGGAGAGATAAGGGTAAAGAGAGAAAGAGAGAAACAGCAGCGTTCGCAGCTCTTCGTGCGATGGTTTGCAACGGAACTGAATCCGAGCTGCTGGTGATTTCGAGCTGATAGGAACGCGCTACTCGCAGCAGCACCTGCGATATAGGGGCTCCAATCGGGGGTTCCTCCTACCACCCCCCCTCGATTTCGCGAGAAGCTGCGAACTGGACCACCACGCAACCCCCACCAGAGTCTTCATCCGAAGCCCACCCCACAGATCAATATTGTGCCCATGGTGTACGGGAGTCTACCTCCAACCTCGTGCTAAGACCGTAGCAGCCTCCAGCAGCTTCTGGTTCAGATTCAGACTCTGTTTGTGGCATGACGGCCATGAGCCGGATCCTAGAAGATTAGCCCGGCACGATCACGTTCTGCCAGAAACCCGCCGATGACTTTTGACGATCGATCCCCCGACAATCAGCGACACGATGTAACCTACCCATTCTATGGGGTGCGTTTGGGTTCCGGATTTCAGTTTCACAGCTGCGAGGGCTACGAAGGTTACGAGGGAAGCTGCCTGCCTGCTTGCCTGCCTGCCTGCCTTCACTGACCCACATTCGAGGAAAACAAGCTTCTGATAAGCCTGCTTACAATTAGAAGAACAATACCTCACTTCGGAGAGGTGTACTTTGGTTGTAAGGTGGAAATTGGACCTGTACGGATATATATATATATATATATACTTATACGGATATATAGACTTCATAGATGATAAAGAAAAGATGTCAGGGAAGTCAGGGAAATGCGAGTAGTTGTCAGGGAAAATAGAAATTGACATTTATGTTAAGTATGTTATTTTTGTCGTATTAAATATATAACTTTTATAATTTATTTAACAGATTTTAGAAAACTTCCAAGGATTTCAAAGGATTATAAAGAATTTCCAGGCATTCTTTGAGATTCTTTGGGTTTCTAATGATTTCAAGAGATTTTCAATAATTTAAGGGGGGGTAAGGTTAATTCGATAAAAAAAGGCCTATTTTCAAGAATTTTTTTATAAGATACAGGTAATGCTGATTTATTTAGGTAATATGCATATAATTGTACAACTTTTGAACTATGTTTTCTTAAATTTTTATTGAGAAATATTGATAAATTAGCCGCTGGAATTTTGAAGGATTACAGGAAATTTTAAAGAATTTAAAAAGATTTTGAAGTTTTTTGAGAAATTTAAAAACAATTAATGAAAATTTAAAGGTTTTCCTGAAATATTAACAAATTCGAAGGGATATCGTGGAATTTTAAGATATTTCTAGGAATTTCAGGAAATTTCAATGAGTTTTAAAAGATTTCAAAAGTTGTTGTAAATTTGACAGATTTTTACGAATGTTAAATTTTTTGAAGTGATTTTAAATTTCACAAGATTTAAAGTGATATTGTACGAAATTTAAAAAAAATTTCAATAGTATTATTATTGAAAATTTATACGCATTTTTAATAGTTTTCTATCAGGGAAAGTTGTCTGAAAGTCAGGGAAATTTCATGGAAATTGAAAAATTGAATCTTGTAGCCACCCTGAAAAAGCAGAGAAATATATAATCAGTTGTGGTATGGAGGACCAAGGTTGCTTGAAATAGTGCAATGATGTTAATTGGGATTCTAATCAGCTTAAGTTCAAATAATACGCAATTGGGGAAATTCATGCACTCTTAAGCCACTCTTAAGTATCATTAAAATCTTATGGTAAAATCTTGATAACGCAATTTTAGTGGGCTCTGAGTGCTTGTTGATAATTGTTACATTCCTGTAATTGTGCATTTGTAAATAATCTTACGCATTCAATACAAGTTCCTGAACTGCAAATAAAAGTAAACCTCCATGACAACGGCCTTACCGCGCTAAAAACACAAGTTCTCGTTGGATCACTGAAGTTAAGCAGCGTTGGGCGCGGTTAGTACTTGGATGGGCGACCACTTGGGAATACCGTGTGCTCTTGTCATTTACGTTACTTGATAATGGCCGTATGTGCAAAGCTTTAAAAGCAGGCACAAGCCAATGTGCCGTACCTAATATAACACTATATATAAAAAGTTATAAGTTAAAGAACCTTAAGACAAAAGTTACTAAATTAATTTTTTCCATGGTCACAGTACTTCTTTGCATTGTGCTTTGTTTCTAGAGTCTAAATACCCAAAGGCCGGAAAGAAATCTTTTTTTAGAAGCAAAATATTCAAAGTTATCGATCCCTGCTGAAAGAAAAAGGAAAGAAAGAGATAGAAATTTGGGGACAGGAATAGATGGAAAATTTTTATCTGTGCCAACTAGCCATTTTGAATCCCTAAGCGCCTATCTTTTTATACCTGTGACCCAGCTAAATATTCTTGTTCGGCTACTGCCGTCGCTTTAGAAAAAATAATATAATTCGGATTATTTTCTAAATGCCTGAAAGAAATTATTGACATTTATGAAGGTTGATATAACTTTTGGGCACGAAAAAACCTATCGTATGTATCGCTGAGTTTTCAGATGGGAATTAAGAGAAAAATTTCTCGAAAAGCAGAAGTTGAGAAAAAAAGGTATAGTGGATGGGAAAATTAATGGTGTGATGTTTTTCATTAGAGCTCTCATTATCTTTGGTTTATCTGGGTTTATCTTCCCAGTTAATATGTTAAATGCGAGGAATTTCTTTGCTTATGTCCATCCATCCATCGTATTAATCAGACCATATTTCTAAAATATCAGTACATTTTTATCTCAAACAATATTTCATTATCAGAAAAGTTTCTGGAGAGAAAATATGGAAGCATTGAACATATTTCGAATTTTTATTATTGAATACTAAAATATAAATCTCGAGCATAATAGCGCACAACTGAAATAAAATTCCTAGTTTTCCTCTCGTTGAAACAAATCATTAATAGATGTAATTTAAAACTTTTTCCAAAAATAAGAAAGTTTAACTGGAAATCATGAAATTATATTCTTTACTTTCCTCGGATATCAATAGCGTAAATTAATAGAAGTTATGTTCCATAGATCTCAAATTTCACATCATGGAATCGACATTTCAATAAAACAAAGAATTTGGTCGCTACTAGGAATTATTAATGACAAGGTTCTGTAGCAAGTGAATGCAAACAGTACATGTCTATAAATGTAAGTTCGGTTTATGTTCAACCAGTGTTAATATTCACCCTTCGACCTGCTTTGATTGTTCAACTCGTATCGGTCGTATATTTACTTTTGAAAACGAATTGTACACTGAGATATCATTTGATATTAGTCCTGAAATCTTGACATAAAAATTTTATTCAGACTTGGCTCGTGTTAAATGCATGAATGGCTTTAGAAAGTATGACTCTTTCATGTAAAAATTCAGGAAATATTCTATGGTGCGCAAGTAGGACGACACAAGTCATATTGAATGTTTAGCGCAATATATTTGGGTCTAAAAAATTTCATTTACTTTTTCAAAAATTGATATTCAAGTTGACATATCGAACGCGATAGTATATCGATCACCTTCATTAGCTCATCCTCTATCATATTTCAATTCCCTCAGTGTAAATGTAAACACATTTGGCTGTAGAGGCCAATTTAGATTCCTGTGGTTTCGTAAAAGATATACGTTTGTTGCAATTTTATTTGTCTCAATGCCCTGATCGCACCAAGTTTCACAACTCACTGCTATTCTAACAAGATATCCATGTCAATTGATGGTTGCACCTGTCCAGAATTTCCTTTTTGAATGAGAAACCCTCTTGTATATCTATATTTCTTACCCTCAGACCCTTAGGAATATATTTGCAGAATATAGATCTCTTATCTCATCCTTCTTACACCTAGAGTAAAGTCATATTCAAATCACAGGCTGCATCTTCCCTTTGAAAGAAGGGCAAAATTTTTTTATTTTATCTATCTAGGTAAATGTACTTTTTTTTAATAAGAAAAAGTGCTTTTTTCAAGTTAATATGATGTAACATTCAAATTATAATTATATCCAAATTAGAATTTCTTTCAGTTTGGATTCTTTCAAATTGAATTTTCGAAAAACAAAATATTCCTGATTAAATTTTACGGGATAATGTAAAGTAAACAGTTTTATTTTAATAAAATACTGATTTTTAAAAATAGAGGGTAATATAGAGACATCTGTACACTCTATTGAGAATTTTATAAAAATATACCAAAGGATTTCAGTGAGGAAGCTGTTCTGAACTCTCAGTCAGTTGTACAGAGGTCACTCTAAAAAGTCGATATCCCAATCTGAAATAAATTTCACAAATACGGTATAAAAATGGTTCAATAAAATAATCATAAAATAAAAAAATCATTCTATAAATAATAATAAATGAAAATGTTTTCATTTTACGTCAAAATTTACAAGATAAAAACGAAGAGAAATATTTATCTTTTTCTCGTTAAATCAAAAGAATCCTTTTTTCATTAATTATGTAAACAATATATGAGCGAAAACTGAAGTTGACGACGTTTCAAGATCTAAAATGATACTATAAATTACTTCTTGCCCAAAATTGCAAATGTATTTCATTAAGCTACGTAATTACGTTTTGTTATTTATTCATTGAACAATAAACCTTTAACAAGATGTGCAATTATGAATCCGGAAGCACGTTTATTGGATGAAAATGCGAACGCAAGCATAAAATTTATGAGGTGTGGAAAGCAGAGAAGTACATCATTCCGTGAATGCGGACGCACCATTTAATTCGAGTTTCAATTTTGCACCACTGCTTGCATTGTATTTGCAACAAAGTACTCGACGGTTTCTAATAAGTACAAGTAGCTGTAGTTTGGTCATCCAAGTGGTAGTGATATATTAGCTACTTGCTTCATAAAGAGAGATGCATAGATCTGTGATTTAGAACATCAAATCCTCTCTTGATCAATTTAAAATTTCTCTAATCATATGTTCTAACAGGATTCTTATTATCGGGGTGGCCATAAGGGTAAAGAGCAATAATTTCTAAATTAGTTGCTAAATGCAGTATATTAATACCAAATTAATAAATATTTATCCACCTCAAGAGTGTAATGTTAGGTAATATTTCACAATCACAATAAAAAACCCCTCTGCTTCATTAAAAATCGTTAATGAGTTTCTTCTAAAGAGAGGGATACTAAACTCGGACCCGATTTACTGTTCGTTTCATCACTCGTAAATTTACATTTCATTTCTAAAATCAAATGTCTGATACCCGGAATCCAGGAACTGCAAAGTGTTGCTCGCTCCATCATTAAGGAAATATGAATATTGTCTGCCTTTTCAACGTCTTCTTCTTTCAAAGCTAAAAATAACGTTTAATTCAAACATTAGTGAGAACAAAAAAACATTACTTTTTTGACATGGTTGAAAATCAATCAAACTAACCTTTCGAGATCTCCAAAACCTTTCTATATATGCAATCATCAAGTTTATCCTCCATCCATAAAGTTTTCATAGTCTCTATTCTCTTTCGGACATCTTGAGCCTTTAATTTTGATTCCACGTGTTTCTCTATTATATCTTCTAAGTTTATTAATATTTCCTCCAATGCTTTTTCTTTATCAACGAGTGAATTAGAATCAGAATCTTTTAATTTTACTTTATTAGGAATAATCCCAGGGTTTTCTAATACGCTTTTGCTGCAAGATCCTAGTGGAGGTAGATTCGGTGGAAGAGAAATAGGAGATTGATTTTGAGAATTCGAGGCAGTGGTTGCTGAGTTTAATGGAAAAGCAACACGTTTGTTCAATATCCGTTTTGTAGGTGTTGTACAGGAAGTTTGCGGTGGAGTAAAAGCCCATTTTGGTGGATCATTCCATCCGGGGTCGTGAGATGATGATAAAGACTTCTGCGTGGAAGTTACTTCTGCACCTAAATTAAAAAATATAAAATAAAAACACATTATTTAATCTGGAAATACCATCTTTTAAAATTTATCAATTTTCGTTGTTGTTTTCCTAATGCAATAAGAAATTTCAAAGTAAAATACTTTGTATTTTTTTAATACAGTCTAATCATTTAGAATATTATTCAGCATGCAAATAATTCAGTACGTACATATACAAAATTAATTAAAATCTGTTAAGTATGCAGGTTATCAACAAATGGAGTAATCAAATAGAAATTACCTTCTGGTTCTCCCATTTTTCAGAACTCCTTAGAAGTTAGGATGCAGCAACTCTCATCACACAATTTGTTTAATTATTAACGACTGAATAATGTAATATTACACTAATTTTCATGAGTTTCCGCTCACTATTGAAGTAAACAAACCAGATTCTCAGCTCAGATGATGGTTTTTGGTTACGAGTTAGGTATATATATGTTGTGTATGTATTCCTGTGTATTCCTTCGTGGTATGTACGTCACAATGACAATGGCGCTGCTGGTCAGTTATAATCAGCTGATCAATATATAACCTAACCTCTTCTTCAGGAATAAACACGTGTTCTTGACAGTTTACGGCTCCCGCAAACATTTTGTGGTTTTCACTCATTTTTACAGTAGTTAATACAAATAACTGTGTAGTCTGAACTTCAGAAAGATTAAAAATGTCTCAGGATATCATAGGAATGTTAGAAGAACCGAAAATGACGAGAATATGTGCACCAATGGTGAGGTACAGCAAGTAAGTATAGATTAACAATATTTATGTTTTTACGGAATGTGATAATTATTATAAAAGCAAATTTAGTTTCGCCAATTTTAAATTCGCAGTAATAAATATTTTTCACTAAAACTTAGGCATTTTACCTCTTACTATAGGTAAATGGCTTCGTTTTAACGAATAATTACCAATGTTAAGTAATTACCACATGCTTAAATAAATATAAATTATTTATAAAATAAATATTAAATATCAATTCATTTGTTTACAGGCTTCAGTTTCGAGCATTAGTGAGAAATTATGATTGCGATATTTCCTTCACACCGATGATTTTAGCAGATTCTTTTGTACAGTCTTCAAAAGCGCGGGATAATGAATTTACGACAAATTCAGAAGATAGGCCACTTATTGTACAATTTGCAGCTAACAACGTTCATGATTTTGTTCAGGCTGCAGAAATGATTGCTCCGTAAGTTTATTTATTCTGAAACGATAGACGTCGTTGTTTTAGAACTGTTGTTAACTTAAATTGAATTGTTTTTCAGGTATTCGAACGGTGTGGATTTAAATTGTGGCTGCCCTCAACGCTGGGCTATGAAAGAAGGATACGGAGCAAATTTATTAAGCAATCCTGAGCTTATAAAGGATTTAGTATATCAAGTTAGAAATCATATTCCAAATCCTTTTACAGTGTCAGTGAAAATTCGTATCTTGAAAGATATAAAGAAAGTCGTTCAGCTCTGCCAGACATTAGAACATGCAGGAGTATCGTTTATCACAGTTCATGCAAGAACTCCAGAAATGCGAAACGAGCCGATTGATTTGGATAGTCTAAAAACATTAAGAGACACTGTTAAAATACCAATGATTGCTAATGGTGGTGTAAAAAGTTTGGAAGATGCGGAATTTCTTTACAAGGAATCGAGATGTAATGGAGTGATGGCTGCCGGTGGAATTTTAACCAATCCTGCTCTATTTTCTGGACACTCGAATACACCTTTAAGTTGTGTTCAAGACTGGCTTGATATAACATCAAGCATACCTACCAGTTTTTTGACTTTTCATCATCATTTGGTGTTTATGTTGGAAAAAGTTTTACCCAAGAAGGAGAAAAAAATTTTTAATGTTTTGCAAGATAAAGACTCTGTTTTAAGTTTTTTGGAAGACTATTATGGATTGAAGCCTAAGGAGATTAAAAGTAATTATGAAAAAATTGTCTGCATTTTCGAATCTGTAACGAACAAGTGCTCTAAGAGTCAGACTCTTGATAACGATGGTTTATCAAATTTATTCTTGGAGAATTTATTTGTGAGCTGAAGTTTATTAAATAGAAACAGGGGGAAAAGTTTTTTTCTTTGGACTGAGTGAATGAAGGTATTATTTTATTTATATATTACAACTATTTATAATTGTAAATTACTATGGATTGATATTTAAATACTTGATTTCAAATTACTTGCTAGCTCTGTTGCAATTAAATGACTTTTTCCCTTCCACTACTTTAAGGTTTCCAGTTTGCGTCTCTGCGTCAAATTTAAATTTATGACTGTTTCGCGCCAAATTCAGTTCAGACTTCAGCACGACATTCTGATTCCACCCACTACATCTGTTAAAAAAAAATTTCAAGAATTTCTGACGTGTGTATAGTAAATACTCGTGAACCGGGATCTGATTATTTTTATTTTAAATTCAATATTGAATCAGAACGATAAGTTGTGCTCTGTGCTTCAACTTGGCAATAATGTAGATAAAACTTCTAACTTGTAGAACAGTGAAAACATATTTTAAATTGATATATCGCTTTCGTAGAAGAGTAACAAGACATAACGACTCTATTAGTGTATAATTTTGGAAATATCGGTAAGTAAAACCAATTTTTCGGTCTTTCATATTCAATTTGATAATAATATTGCCTTTTTTGCCGCTTATATGATAATATTTATCGCAGATGAGAAGTTTTCTATTTCCTAAAGTTAACCTATAAACTGTATGAATATGCACGAATTTACAAGCGAAAATCTGTATAAACAATTATACAATTAAAATTAATTAAGGGCGTTGGACCCAAGATCCAAGTTTTAAGCTCAAAGTTCCATTCTCCATTTTATTCAATGAAAATTATAAATAAATATTTTTTTGCTCTGTAGCGCTAATCTTTTTTCAAATATAAGACTGCATACAGAGCGAAAAAATATTTAATTGCGATACTTTTTTCATAAAACGAAGAATTCAAAATCTATCTTCAAAATTCAATTTTATTATTTTACTTAAAAAATATTTAAATTAGATATTTTATTGCTCTGTACGCATAATTCTAGTTAAAAATTGATTAATTTTACAAAGGGAAAAGATTCCAAATTTAATATTTGTTAAGTAAAACGAAGAAATCGAATTTTTAAATTGGAACTTGGCTCCAACACCCTTAATATTACTAACTATAATATTACAATTTAGCATATAAAGTTTTATGTGATAAATATAAGTAAAATATGTTAATTATGTTAAATAGCCTACTTTCTAAGTTCTTTTCAAGTATACCTATTTACGAAAATTGTGCGTTAATGTTTTTAAAATTTATTAAATATTTTGTTATTAAGATATAAAATGGAAAATTATAATTTTAAGTGAAAATGACGACTCCAATGAGTGAAGACAGTGGCTTGTTGAGAGAATGGGCTCCTCTTGCCGCTCTTCTTCAAAGATTACCAGCAAAAATTCAAAATGGTATTTTCTCTCAAAACATCAACTTTACATGTATAGATGTTGTGCCAGAATTTATTGCTATTGGTACGAATCATGGCCTTGTTTACTGGTTCAATCGCGAAAATGGAGAAGTGCAAAAACTTCGATGCGAGGTAATTCTTTACTATTTGTAAATCATTATTGCCTTATAATGAATTCAAAAGTATAGAATTCAATATTAAACTTGAGGAATTTTCCATTTGTAAATATCAGAACTTCTAATTAATTTTATTTACAGAATATCAGTGCAGTAATCTCATGTGTACGAGTGATTTCGACAGTAGATTACATGGTCGCTGCAGGCAATGATCAGGGAATAGTTACAGTTTTTCAAATACCTAAACAACCTCCAGACTCTTTGCCAGAAAGTCTTAAACCCAAACAGAAGAAACAGATTGAAAGATATGACATAACAGGTTTGCACAAATGTACAGTCACTACAATTGACTGGTCAAAAAATGGCATGAAGCTTTTCAGTGGAGATCAAGATGGTTTGGTAGTCTTTACTGAAATTGACTTTTGTATGGTAGGTAAACTATCTTCAAGTATTATTAAAATTTAAATAAATTTGATTGTGTATCTTAATTTGGTTTAATTTATTCTTATAGCATTTATCAAAGTCGTCTGAACTTTTAAACGAGAAATATTCAGTCGTGCAACTCAGTTATCAACATGGATTGCTTTTAGTATCTACAGTATTTCGAACGATACTCGTCAATTTAAATGAAAAAGGAAAAGTCATGCAAGTCGGTCAAAAGGAACGAAAGGCATTAGGAAAATTAGGAGCAGTTTTTGGAAATCGACAAAGTCACATACAAGAACCTGTAATTTATGCAAGTAGGCCTGGTTTGCGACTTTGGCAGGCTGATAAGAATGGAACTGTACTCAAAACGCTGATGTTTAAGGATGTAATTCGTTCCGGTCACACAGAAGTTGAATTGCTAAATCCAGCTCCAGAAAGTGCAAGAAGAAGTCGACGGGAACCGTCTTTTGGCATTGTTCTGCCATTCTCTGATGATTTATTAGTTACGTACAGTGAAGATATCATTTATGTTCTAAATCCAACGAATATAAATGTTATGACTGCTGTAACTGATGTGCGACACGTAACTGATGTTGCATGCACCAAGGATGAAATTTTTGTTCTTGAAGGCGAAAGAAATATTATAAGAATCGCCTATCATCCTGAGAATAACATTATTGCTCCAAGTCAGTGAAAGACTTTCATTAAATTAGTAAAAAAACTATGCATTGTTTTTATAATGAAATACTTAATTTAACGATATTACTTTATTTCAGCTGCAAACTCCATGATGGATTCAATGTATCTTGCCCAAATTAGTAAGCCCGTTACGGCAGGAATTTTGGAGTTGACTTCCAAATTAAAGGAGAGCTCAATAGTTCCAGCTATTCCTTTCCATAAAATTAGCCCAACGAATATTATTCAAGCGATAGGGTGAGTGGTGAATTGTAAACATCAGTACAAATCGAATTTTTCCACTGGTGCAATTGTGTCATTTAATAATTTATTTCAATTGAATTAATTTGCAGTGTCTTGCCGTCGGTGACAATAGGAATGGACACAACATCAATAGTGAACGCTGAAGAAGCATTAGAAATACCACCGATTGTTCCATTAGAGTTGGAAACTTCTTTGATAACTGAAAACGATTCAACCTTAGGAATTGGAGTAGAAGCCTTCGGCAAAAAGTCGGTAGAGGATGAAGAGAAACGAAATGACCGTCGACGCATTTTTCAGAAAATTGCCGAACAAGAATTCGAGGACGTTGTGTTCACCCCTGAACGTAGAAATAAGAAGTATTTAAATAAGCTTTCGAATGGTAACGAAAACGGAACCACAGATAATGAATCTTCTGATAACTTTTTCAAATGTCAATTAAATAATGGTATAACGAAAACCACACATTCCTCTTTTCTCACTTTGAGTGTTGATAACGACATGATGCTGAAGATGGACAGAAATTTAGACTCAATTCAAAAGGATGTTGAGGATAAAGAGAAACTTCTCGCCGATGTTCTGAACTTTGATCTTTCCGAATACATGACAGGAAGTCGAATTTATTCTACAGATTCAGATATTTGTAATTCAATTGATACAATTCCTTATGTCAGTTGTAATGTCAATGGAAACGAGTCTTATTCTAATTTAAAAGAAGAAATCGAAGAGCCAGATGAACAAACCGATCGCACGGAAACTGAATCCATAGAAGAGGAAGATGTGAGTTATAAAATGGAACTGAAGAAATTGGAAGAGTTAGGCGAATGCAGCAAAATACTTTTGCAAAGCAAGTTTAATGAAAATAACAACGTCGATATTGCAGTTGAACCACCCACGTCAAACATCAATGTAGAACCAGAACTTCAGTTTAATGGTATTTAATTTAATAATATTAAATTCTTTAATATTACGATCTAAAGAATTAATCATTAAAGAACCACATTATTTTTCATTTTTTCAGATCTTTCAAGAGAATTTGTGTCAACGGTTGTGTACGAAGAGAAGAGAAATGAAGATGAAGAGAGAGAAGATTGGGTTTTTGTAAATTACCCAAAACATTTTTTTAAATGAGTGATTTATCTGGTGATTATTTTTTAGGTGTTATCGTTTACTTTATAGCATTTAGAGTATTTAATAGAGTTTATTGATAGATAATTAATCTATCAGCGGCTCTTGGAAGTAAACTACTTTAAGCAATGCTCATCACATTTTTTTATGCTGAAATTCACGATATTGTAATTTGAGTTTGGATTTTGAAGTATTTTGAAGCAGATATTTTTATTATTAAAATTTTTTTAGTTTATTAGAATAGTTAGGAACATGAAACCATGTTATGAGAAAGTATTAACTATTTTTTTATCACTTTATCATTTCTTTCGTGCATAATAATTGTAATTATATCTGTGTTAATTTGTATTTTTTTTTTTACAATCTAGTCATAATTTACATTTTAAAAATTTACGAAGTACTTGTTTCTAAATCAAAAGTGTACAGCAAGCAAGCAAGCCTTTTAAATAAAAAATTTGGCTTTTGATTAAAAAGTTTTAATTCTTTTATAATTAATTCTTAGCAAAGATAAGTCCCAATTTCGTGTAATACTGTGTGAATGACTCTGTGTTTTGAAGATGGTATTTCCAAGAAATTCTAGCTTGTTCTAAACAACTTCTAGGTTTATATGATATGGAATCATCAGCGTATAATATTTTTACTCCTGATGTTGGTCGAAGAATGAAGTATTCTGGATTACTTATGTCTTTCAAAGATTGAATCATTTCTTCGACAGCTTTCTTTCGAATCTAGAAAATAAATCGACATTTATTAATATTTTAATAATTATTATTTTACTATTAATTTTACCAGAACAAGAATTCTTCCTGAAAATTTATGACCAATAACTTTGGCTCCCAAAATTCCGGAAATATTTTTTAATATTTCCATGATGCTTTCCACCTTGGTGTCATAATTTGTTATATTACTTTTCGATGATGAGTAACTTTCCCATAAAGTTTTTCCTATTGAAATAATTTTTATAAAAAATACGCAACATACATTATTTCATCTATAAACTGTTTTAATAAAACCTATTTTGTTCCAGGATTTTTCTTTGATGAATTGGACAATTCGAGAAACTCTACAATTTTCTTCGATGATATGTTTCGCAACGTTGATGTAAGTATCAGAAAATAATGATTCTAATTTGGAAAGATCTTCAATCGTTACATCTCGAAAGCTGGTCATGTTTGTAGCAAAAGCTATTTGTCTGCAATGGATTAAATACTTTTCATAGCCTGAAGCTTCTGCTCTGTTGTTAGGCAATAGGATAAATATCCACTCGATATCTTTGGAATCCCATTTGTGTTCTGTGACTTCTAAAGTTCTGGTATCAATTTCCATTAGACTTTCGTTACATCCAATTACAGAAACCAGAGCTTCGCCAATGAAATTGGATTCTTTCGCAACGAGTGTGTGTGCTAATTTGCAGGCGATGGCTTTTTCAAAATTATTTATTGTATAAATTGTTGTAATGGATTCGAGAAAAGTGTAAATTGCCAATGAAAGAGCAGTGCTGCTTCCTAATCCAGATTTAATTGGAATGCTGGATGCTATGACGACATTAAATCCGGGAATTAATTCTGTTAATAGGGAGATTAAGCTCGTTATAATTACACATCCATCAAAATTCCAAGCGTTCGAAATTCAAAACTCATTGATCATAAGAATTTAGTACTACCTCTTTTGGCCTTGTAGCTCTTGATTGCCGCTTTTATATAATTTATCCATGAAGGTGTCTTTGTTATTTCAATACCATTTGTGTTTAAGAAAAATTTTTGGATATTTGGCTCTTCTACTTCTTTTGATAGTGTTTTAACACAACACCATCTACTTCTATTTCTTCTTCTTCCGACAACAACAACAAACAGTTGAATGGCCTTGTGTATCAAAGAATGTAATAAATTATTATCAGGTAATAAATCCAGTAAATAATAACTAAAACTTGCTGACCATGCACAAAGATTTCCCATCATTAAAGTTAGAAACTTCACCAGCAATATTGAAACATCCAGGAGCAATTGTTGCGTAGGTAGGACGTTGATGAAATTCTTTGATAAATTCTTCCTCAGCGAGGGTTTTTAGTGCCTCGATTGATGGAGATTCTTGAAGACTCAGATAATTTGCTGATTTATATGAAAATGGTAAAAAAACACATTATACATAAACAATTTTTTTATATAATTGATAAAGAAAAAACTAAATTATGATGTGCAAAGTAATGTACATTCTTTCCTAGTGCATTTTGAATTATTAGATTTCATCTTGAAAAAATTATTTGACTTTTGGACAGTAATTTTTATTTTAAGTTAAAAAAAAATCAATTCACAATAGGAAAAAAAACGTATCTATGATCAAAGTTACCAAGCTTGACAGATAAAAATAATGAAACAAGCGATTAGCTGAAAATCGTTCTTTTTTTCTTTATACATCAAAACACTTAAGTAACTTTTTTTATTATTATAAATAGGACCTTTCCAGGGAATATTGATAGGTTGATTAAGAATCGAGTTCACAGGAAGCGTCGGCGTGTCTTTATTACGAGTATTTCAATGTCTAGTAATATATAATATATAATTTATATAATATATAGCCATAATAATCTTCAATATTGTAATAAATGATCCTCTTTCATAATGCAATCTGAGAGTGCAAACTCAAATTTATCCAGCACATTTAACCACGTAGAAACCAGAAAATATGATTAAAAGTGTCCAAGAAATGTCGTAAGTGCCATAATATTAAAACTTCCGAAATATCAAAATGCAATAGGGAATCTGTTTCTGCGATTTAAGTAGAGCAACATTCATTTTAAGTGTCATTGAATTTTTTAATATTTAAAAAGCTATATATAGGCACTCACAACTTCGTAGTTTTCAAACTTCAATTCTTTTAGTAACAGAAGTATTTGAAAATTTATATTTTTTTGTTACAAAAAAAATAGATAATTTTGAAAAGATGTAATTTAGACTTCAAAAGAACTTTATTTTATGAAAGATTTTTCGCCTGAATCTGATTTTGCGTTGTAATTTAACGCCGAAGTTTTTTTTATTATATATAAAGAAATATATTGGCACTATTAAATTTTAATGAAAATATATTGAGAAATATTTTAACTCAATACCTCTCAATAAAAAAGGATAACATTTCTATTTTTTTCATATATTTGCATTCATTACATTACATTTGCAAATTTTAAAAACATTGAAGTTTTTGTTACGTTAAAAGCGACACTCGCCTCGCAAATATTTAGTATCGTAAAATCAGTTCATGGCAAGCAAGTTACTTTAACAACAAAGAATTAAACTTGCATCACTTTTTGCCAATAATTTTTTTTTATTCCTTTTTATGTTTGAAACATTACGTTTTGTGGAGTAGATTTTTTTTAGTAATTCAGTATTCGTAAAAGCACAATTATATTCTGATAATAATTGAACTTGTCAGTTCAATAGTATGCTCAAAAATACAATATAAATACACAACAACTTTGCCTAATTTTTTTAAAGCTTTATTTAGGGTTATCCAAAAATCGCAACCGTAACTTAAAATTGCAGAAAGTAATTAGATTTCTTTTGTTACCTCCAAATTAATTATGTATTTTTATAATCATTAGAAAAAATAATTATATAAAAATAGATATTTTCATTTTCGAATTAAATTTTAATTTAGTCCATCAAAAAGTTAAAAAAATAGTTTCAATTAGTGCAAGAAATAATGAAAATGTATCATCAGGATTGATACATATTTTTAATAAAAAAACGAAATTGAGTTGTGATTTTTGGAATATATAATTTTCCTAAACTTTGCATACAAAAGTGCAATTTTCTCAATTCACATGACATAATAAGAAATAATCTTCGTGAATGCCCTTCGCTTTTATCATATCTATGCGTCATAAATTATTTCATAAATTATTTAGATTACTCAATGTTTAATACTCTCACAGTCGTAAGAGCGATGATCAAGAACTTTTTTCTCAAAATATGGGAAAGAATTTCAATGATAATTTTATAACATTCATTCTGTGAAATATAATTCGAATAAATCGAATTTAATAAAACTTAATTTTTCAGAATTAATACTGCCAGTGTACAAATGAAAAATGACTTGTGTTTTTTCTAATAAATTTTCATTATAATAATTACTCTATAACTTGAATTAATACGTTAAATTCTGAGACAACAACTAATAAATGATTCTGAAAAATACAAGTACGTCTTAAATTGTCATATCAAAACTATATTAGTACCCTGTTAAACATTAGGTTATCATTACAGTTTTTCAAATCTATCATTCTTGCATTATTACAATTATACATATATACACGAATTCACAAACAAGGAACTTTTTCTCTAGATCCAGTCTTTCAAATATTTTTCTTTCATTTCGTTGCACCTTTTCTTGTCAAAATAATGTAATGAGAATAAATGATTTTAAATGAAATGCTGGTAACTAAAACAAAGAAATTTCTTTCCTTATGGAACTCTCTCAGAAAATTCTCATATTTTGTGAAAAGAGTCTGATCGATCACTCTTTATTCATTCCTTTTCCAACCACAGCCTACTTATCTCGCCTTTTCGAATGGTATTATATATTATATAATGTATATATGTATATACATTCATTTATTTATATTTTGTGTATAATTGTATTACATTATAATAAGGTCTATCTATATTTATAATAGGCATAGAGACTAAGGCGGGAATGCAAACGAAATCCCGGGTAGCCTCTCTTTCGTTCACACATTCGATCTCGTTTTCATCATTTTCACCTTCTCTTTCTTGTGTGCTGGATTCAAGTGAGACGGTTGACTGCTGCGCAATTATTTCATTATTTCATTATTTCATTCACACAATTTCATTCATTATCGTGTTGAGACATTGTTTATTTTATATTCTATATCACTGTCTTTTTATTACATCTCACATTTTAATAATGTACCTCCCTTCATTCGTTCTCTGCATCTCCAGTTAGCATAATTTAATACCCTTTACAAGATCAGCAGATTTTTATTAAAGATACTCGTATCATTTAGCAAATATTTTTGTATCACCCCTTTTCCTCAGTTTCTGTCTTTCTATGAGTTAATTGAGTTTAATTATATATTTAATTATAGTTAGTTGAATTTAACTAAAGCATTCACCTGAATTTAGTCATTTACGCTTGAATTTGGTGAAATTTACTTGAACTTAGACGAACAATTTAGTTGGATCTATCAACATTTATTTGTTTCGTCAAATTCAATTGAATTTCGTCAACTTCACTAGAATTAAGATGAACGCATTTTTTAAGCCAAGTTCAAGCAAAAAGTATTGATATGAATGAAAATAACACAGGTCTCTTAAAAAAATGTACTTTTATTTTGTGGATCAAAATATTGTAATGAATTTGTAGATTTCAACTGATGTTTCTCAAAAAACAATTTAACATGAAAGACAGAAGGAAGGAAAAACTGAGGTACAAATTATTTTCAAGTGTAACCCACATTCTCATTTTCTGTAAAAAATTTCAAACATACCCTTATAAAAATGCTCAAAAATGTCTGCATTAGCTGAATCTTTTCAAAATTCATTTCATTCTTTCTTTTGAATGATCACTGCAAAATTTTTGCCCATTTCAGTCAGATATGTTTGAAATTCCATTTCAAGATTCCAGTGCTGATAATTTCAGTTTTCTCTTTTTTTTTTTATCCCTCACATGGTCCATCCTTGTCAATAACTCGAGTCGTAAGTTAACTAGGAGTGTCAATCAGTCATTAGATTCGCGTACTCTTGCGCTAAAGTTGGTAAATTGTGGACTTTGGACGTGGATCTGGATGGAGTGTGGTGTACTGATGTGTTAAATGCGCGTGAGAGAGAAAAGCTCTTTCCTTATATCTTTTCATTTTTTTTTTAACTTTAAAACATAAATCGAGGCGATTTTTACGTGCGTGGACCGAATCAAAGTGTGCGAGCTTTTCCGAACTCCCCGGTGTAATATCGAACGTGTTACGATGCGTATCAATCATCGACAGACAGAATTTAGTTTGAACAGTTGTCTCTCTATATTGATAATAAATAAATCGCCAAAAAAATATGCGTAAGCAGATTTTGTATCAAATAGACGGAATAAGAAATAACAGTAACTGCATTTCCACCACGATTATCATAACATCTAATCTTTACATTCCTAGAACGATCTTGAATGGATCCTGTTTCCCCCAAAAGCTGTGCGGATTCTTTTTTAGATTTCTTTATTTTCTTTTGGGTTTCGATAATCATCCAGTAAATTTCACAGACAAGACCTTTCAATAAATCTTTCTTTTGTGGAAAAGGTTTTGGACGAATATTGGTAAAATGCTTAAGAACTTTAAAATCCATTGTTCGCCATTAATTGCTTCACTGTCTTTTTTTTTTGCTGAATTTTTGCCACAAGCTTGACCTCAAAACCTAAACCCTGGATGTAAATGAGGAGTCAGTCTGGCTAAGCTGATAAAGCGTGATTCACATGCAGGGCTAAGAAAAAGGACAGTCCGTCTCTTCACCCCAGAATTGGAATGTGTTACTGACAGTATATCGTATTAAAAACACTATGAATCACTTGCGGACATAAAACGAGTACCGCCAATTTTCTATGATCCAGAGCAAGTCTGCTGAATTATATCTAAATATAGATAAACAACATCGGAGTGTCGATTAGTTTGGTGCTACCAAACCTAACACGTGCTGGATTTTGCTTTATTCTGTATTCTTCCTGGACGTTGACTACACTGAGGAAGCAAGCAAAGAACATCTTTATCGTACGAAACACCCTACAACTCGTGTACAATCACGTGTGGTAGATACATCCAGTTTTCATATAAAATACACGAGAAGCAACGAAGGCTCCTGCACTGTAGTACTAAATATTTCCTTCCATGCAACTCTGTTCTCAAAATTATATGTGTATTTCATTAGGGAAAGTCCTAGTCGCTTCGAATCAAAGTAAAAAAAGCTTAGAAGAGATTAGGGTATATTAAATAAGATAAAATGGTTAGGATGATAATTGATGATCTTTTATATGATTATCTTTTATATGACGATCTTTTACATGATGATCTTTTATCCTGATGTTTAGAATCATCTTCGTTTTATAAACGAACTTTCTTTTGCAATACCTATCTAAACGATTTATGATGACATAATCTTGAGAACAGAGTTGGGTAATAAATATCCTAAACGTGATGTATCTGGCGAAAAATTCATTGACTAATCACGAAATCGAAGATCTCAACACTTGGAAGAGTTCACGTCTCTAATTGTAAGAAAATCAGTTCGCTTTTTCTAATCCGGTGTATAAACCCAGCGTTGATAAACCGTGAAAAAATCGATAATAGTTCGTTCTACGAATGTATTAATTTCATCAGCGAAAAAGAGTGCGGGCGAAGGAGAAACGCCGGGAGTTTTGATTAGCTTCCTAAAATCTCGTGCAAACGGCGGATATTTCATCTGTTGTTCAAGGTACCAGCCTTTTCTTTCGTCGTTTCTGAAGGGTTTCTAAAAATAAGAAGCCATATATGGTGACAAGCAGCTCAGATAAGACGTGAGTGAGCTTGAACTTTGCGCTTATGCAATAATATAATTCGTTCCTCCCGAGCGCGATCGATCGTTGATGCCTTAATCTAAACTCTAATTTTCTGGGCCTTTTCCCCAAAATTTGTCGAATCGATTGCGAGCCATTTCGAGGACATCGGTGGCAGCTGATCGTTGCGATGAACCTGGACTGATTGCTGGAGCTTCCAAAACGTGATATCCTGATCCACTTATTTGAGGAGGTTCTGCTTCCAGAACACGATAACCTTGTTGTCCGGGGACAGTGGCAGTCGGAATTGTAGAAGTTGAGAGGCCAAAGTCCTTCTTTCTGTCGAATTCAAAGACAGGATCCTCCAGACAACGCAGGTTTGTTCCGGCGACTGGTTTGATAGATGGCTCTGCTTTTTGATCGTCTATGTCTTCTTCCTCGTCAACTAAGTGCTGTTAAAAGAAAATACGTCACATTAGTTAACTTGTATTGAAACTAATTTTTCAAATATTTATCAGCTACAAGGACATCCTTAAAAATTCACGAAAACCTTCAAAATCATTAATCTCTTCAAATTTCATCAAATTCCATGAAATACTTAAAAATTTGACAAATTCTTTTAGAAATTGGAATAATTACTTGAAAATACTTAAAAAATTCAGAAAAACCTTCAAAATCATTAATCTCTTAAAATCTATGTTAAAATTCTTTCAAATTCTATGATAATAATTAAAATCCCTTTTATATCCTTTAAAATCCATTAAAAGTATTAGAAATATCTTCAAATTCCATGAAATTCCTTAATTCCACAAAAATTTTCAAACTCATAAATCTTCTCAAATTCACGTTAAAATTCATGAAAATCTCTAAAAAAAAATCCTAGAATTTTTAGATTAGAAATCTCGTCAAATTCCATGAAATCGTTAACGATTCTACAAAATATTTTTTAGACTCGTGATAAAATGATGATTAACGAAACCAAATTCAAATAAACGATCGGCAAGTATCGATTGTCGAAAGTCCCTATCGATACTAACACGACAAATCAGGAATGCGGAATAGGCATTACGATATTTCGACTTCGACTCAATCATCTTTTTAGAATAGATAGATTTCAGATACCTTGCTACTTTTTGTGGGTGTGGGAGACCGTTGACCGTGTACTGGCAAGGGGCTACCTCTATCCGAATCAGGATCTTTGTGACCATTAGTACCGCTAAAACTTCCAAGAGATACACTTTCACTTTCTGGAGATTTGTAACCGGAATGTTGCGAGTGATGTGATTTGTGCTGAGCCAATTCAGGAGGTGCGGATTGCGGTGCTGAGGGCAGTGATGAAGGGCCCCATGACTTTGCCTCACTATGTGGTCTTGTCAGCGGCTCCCCTTTGTGAAAAAAATTAAAATTGAATATCTATTTTTGAAATTATCAAAGGATATGAAACAATTTATATATGTCTATTAAACTCCAGATGATGAATTGGGGTGTTCATTTCGAAAAATCGTACCTTCCCTGACGTTTTGGGTGACAGTGAATGTTTTCCCTGTGTCCAGGGGCACTGTCCAATTTACGGGTTCTGGGGACCGCATTATCATCTGCTCTGGAGACTTGACGCGTGTTGGTTCCGGGGGGCTTTTTACCACTGGTTCGTCGTCGATCCAGGGACTTGCGGTCGATACTGGAGTTGGAACTGCTGCTTGCGACGGCGGAGTCGACGCGACGCTCGATCCTCCGGTTGTATCCCCGTTTACCTGTGGCTCCGCGGTCACTGAAATCCATAAGTGAGACTTACACAGAATGTATAAAATCTTTCTTCTTCACACACTTTGTTCGAGCTTGATGATTTTTACCGTTCAAATCACTAATTAAATTAGTTGTACATTTTTATTATGTATTATTTGCGAAAGATTCTGATTTTCC
Source organism: Synergus itoensis (assembly GCA_904066005.1). Lineage (NCBI taxonomy): Eukaryota > Metazoa > Arthropoda > Insecta > Hymenoptera > Cynipidae > Synergus > Synergus itoensis. The sequence goes on along the minus strand of CAJFCP010000036.1, from coordinate 4,623,002 downwards.
AACTATTTGCTGCGATTGCTGATATTTGAAATACAATCTCAAAATGCTTTTTCCATATTAATGTATAATATACATCATAATGTTTAATAAAATCATCAGACTTGAACTAATTTCTAGGATATGAGTTTTACAGTAAGATTATAGACAAGAGATATTTTCAAGCTGAATTAAAGAATTTTGGAGAGTCTGTAATCTGGACTGTAAGCTTTATCCAGAAATTTATAATCACAGAAATAACAAAACTTGTGTCAACTTTTACGGGAGTGACCTAAAAATACATTGATATAGATACATAGAGAGAAAAAGAGACAGATAGTATGTGGGAAGCAAACACGTATACATTTACAATGCAAAATCAATTAGTTGCAGTGAATGTTCATAGCAATTTGTTAGTAGAAGTCCACACGTGCCTAATATTGAATATTTTCACTCTAAAGACTTGTATGTTACATCAAATTATTTCAGAAGCATATTGATAAATCTTTGAAAAATTTATATTGCAGTTACAATATGGTTTAACAACAGTACACACTATTTGATGTGTATTTTTTGTGGGTTTCTATCCCACTGACGATACTTTTTATATGTATCTTTTACAGCATATTATAAAGCAGATTCCAGCACATAATTTTATACGTCAGATAATACCGATAAAAGACATATTAATTTTTTTAAGACATTCTTATTAAGTTTTGATTCCGTCAGGCAATTTTTAGAAAGCATTCATCCAACTAAAGTTTGCAGTCAATTCATATTCACTCAATATAATCTTGATGATAAAGCTATCTAACTCAATAATGGTAATAATTTTTATATTAAAAAGAAAAGTAACATATAATACAGTATTTATAATGATAATGAGTAAAGAATTATATGTATAATAGTGTATGTATATATAATTTCAAATTTTATCTTCTAACACACCTTACTTCATATACTCTGTAGACGTATTAATATTTTACGTCCTTTCAGAAATGCAATCCATATTCGATTACATGACAAAATAAACTACTAAGTACCCTTAAAGTAGATTACTCCAGATTATAGGGTCCATTTTTTAATTGAGGAAAAAATTTAATGTTACAGTTAAGTAACTACGGGTATGCAAGAGTTGTTGAGAGATGCAAAGGAATTCAAAGGATGTGGTGAGTTATAATACGATGATTTATTACATTTACTTTTTTTTTAATTTTGTGATGGTATATTTTATATAAAGGAGATTATGATTGATGTAATCTCTCTAAACTCCGTGAAAAATCATTGTCTTTTCACTGATTCTCAGTGGATTTTCACTGATTAAAATCGCGAGAAAAGAGTCACTGAGAATCAGTAAACTTCCAACTGATTCAATTTTAGAGATTATAGAAAGATAAGGTTGAAGCGAATGAATTGCTGAATTAATGAAATTAATGAGTGCAAATGTTAATTTTTAATGTTTTCCCAAAAATAATCGCTAAGTTCGTGAATATGAGTATCATTTGATGGAAACAGAGCAAAAACGTAAAAAGAAAGCACTGAAAATTTATTATGTAGAAAATATACTATTTATTTACTTTTTTTTATTATTTTAAACTTTGGATAAATTCAATCTACGTTACGTTTAATGGAAAAGAGGTTTGTTTCAAATACATAATAAATATACATGGAGAAAAACAGGATATAAAAGATACAGGAAACTATTTTCTGCTATAAGAATCTATAGATTTTTTAACACTATCTTTCAAAGTTTTATCGCTCATTTGACTAAGGACCAATTTCTTTATTTCGAAATTTTCATGTTGATCTAACTTAGTTTTCTACTTTGAATGATTTTGTAAATATATAATACAACAGGAGTGTAGTAAAATAAAAAAAAATTCTGATTTTAATTCGTCGTTAGAAATTGGTCCTTGTAGGGTCAGTAATGGAAAATGCACCGACATGCTGAACTTATACAGCGCATGATGTTCTCATTATCAGGCTAAACGAATATTTTCAACAAACTTTAACGGTGGGTTCTTCCGTGGTGCATTTTCTGCTGAGATACTTTCCCTGAGTGCACCTGTAATTTATTTTCATAAATGGAATTTGATTCGACGACACGATTATGTATTTTACTAGGGGTACTTAAAAAATTCAGCTTCGTCAAGCTCAATGACGACATGGTACAAATATGATAAATTTACATCCATACGATAGTCGGCAAGGAACAACATTGTGAGAAATCATGTCAATCATGACAAGCTAGACAATTTATAGTTTTGAACCATACAAAAACAGTAACAGATGAAATTTTTATTCGCATACAATATTGAAAATTGCCAACGTTCATATGAAATCATGTAATCATTTATTGGTAGTATTAAAAAATGATAATCATAAGCATAATGATGGACACAACGAAGGTACGAAAAGCAGTTTCTAAAGCCGCAGATCCAACAACTGGAGATGTTGGACCATTTGGGCTTGCATGCTACTTACTAGCTTGTATCGATCGATGCGCGTATCGACTTTCGGAGGATGATTTGGATGGGTCGACAGTCGCGGCCGCGACTGCAGCTGCAGTCACAGGTGGATGGCCTGCAGCACCTGCAGCAGCCGTTTTGGCCTGGGCATGCTTGACACGCTCCAGCCTGGCCGCAGCGGCAGCAGTGGTAGCTGAGGTAGCAGTAGGCGGGTGATATGCGGTCGAATGAATCGAATGCTTTTTTTCGAAGGGTTTTACTGTGACGTTCGTGTTGGTAGTGATACTTGTGATGTTGGTGGTTATGGGTTTTGCATGATGAAGAGGGCGATGGGGAGGAGCATTGGTTGCGAGGAAGGCTAGAACATATCGTACAAATACAGTAAGCGACTGTTTCTAAAATCAAGTATGTCACATTCGCTACTGAATCATTAACTTACAAAAATTAACTTACAAACATTAACTTTAAATAAAACAATTATCACTACACATCTTTCTATCCCATGTCCTCAGTTCCGTCAAATCAAAACTCATTAGGTGTTGCAACATCGATGTAGCATCGAAAAGAAACCATCGATGTTCCCGATATATCGAAACATGTTTAAGAAACATCGATGCATCGAAAAAAATCATCGATGATTTAAAAATAACATTCTTTTAATGTTAAATATGTAATATTTAATATAAATACAAAATAACATATAAAAATATAATCAATATACATATGAAATTATAAATATAATATATTAGTGGTTGATTCTCAAGCAATCCAAATTATTACGTTTTCCAAACAGGAAATGGGATAATATAAAAGAAAAAACATTTTTCAAAATGAATAGCTAATTTGAAAACTTGTTAACCATCGGAAAAAAAACATCGATGTTTGAATCGATGGATCGAAAGTAAAATATCAATGCAAAAACATCGATCATCGCAAAAAAAACATGGATAGTTTCGATGGTTACGCATCGATGTTGCAACACTACATTAGATTCCAATTAAAATCTTATCCAATTTCCAATTCTTATCAGGTTTTTTTCACAAATTTAGTCTTCAGAATTTGTTTAACATCAACTCTCTGCAATACAGGCGCGATAGTTTGGGATAAGAGAAGAAACTCATTTTTTCCAATAGGACATTCTTCGGGTGATAGATTTGTAACTAATTCCTAACTCAATTTAGAAAATCAAGTTGCCTCAAGTTTACAAGTTGCCTAGAAGTGTGCATTAGAAATAAACAGATGAATATACACAAAAAGCTGATTTCTTCACAAATGAATTTTTCCAACATAGCTCAGTGATTATTTGCTTTTTGTAACTATGACGTGCGTTCTTCTTAATTATATTGGAAGGGAGTTAATATATATTTATATATATTAAGGAGTATATATATATATTCCTTTGTATAGTTTCAAGCGCTCCTTATGAAGATAGGAGCTAGCGTACGCGTTGATGTACTTTGATTATATGTGGAGGACAGAGTGACTGTGTAAGTGGTGCAGAAAAATTCCAATTTGAGTAGGAATGCGGAATTTTGTTCTCTTTCCCATGTCGCAGAAGAAAAAATTCAAGGATACTTTTCGAATTGATTCTTCAAGCTTGCGGAGTGTGTTGTTTGAGGTGCGAAAAAGAAAGTTTTCTCCAATTGCCGTGAATTTTTGAATTGACATTGACTGGATGCGACTGACGGGCAAAAGAACGTACGTTTGCGATGAATTTTCGGGGACCTCCTGTGGATTGGAGTCGGCTTTGGGCCTGAAGGCGGTGGTGATATTTGTGGTATTGGTTGTCCGCTCGCTGATAAAGTTGCAGAAGAAACTGAAGGTTCTCTTATACTCCACCGGACTCGGCTACCAATGGCTGAAACACCCACTCTCTTCCTAATCATTCTAATCTCGAATATTCGATTGAATCATTGAATCGATTTAATGGAGAGATGAGGATGAAACTATGACTCCTGATTGAGATCGGATCAAAACGATTTTTTTTTACATTATTCTCAATTTTGATAGATTTGGAACTATATGAAAATGCACCAAGATTAAGTTTGTTTTTCTAACTTCTGCTCTTGGCTGTTTGAATTATATGAAACGTCTTTTATAACGTTTATCACTTCATTCAAAAGAATGCGCACGCTAACCGGCAAATCTTCAGAGGAAGGTTTCAAAAAACGCTTGAAACAGTATTATATTTTGTAGATGAAGAAAAAATATTTGAAAATAGAATATGGTAATCTTGCAGCATGGTTATAGGTTCTCATTATATGTAGCTCTGAAAATAAGGTGTTTTTTGATGAACGCAAGTCACGTGTTCGAAAGTATTTAGGAAATACTGATTAACTTTTCTTGAGTGGGTCGGGTTGTTGAGAGAAGTCTCGAAATCCACTTCTTGACAGAATACTAATTGCTAATTGTAAAATTTAACTGAGGACTATATATTTTACACATGAAACTATCATCATAATCGCTAAAGAAACAACAGATTATGTAATAAAAAAGCACGTTAAAACATATTCCTTCTCAGTTTCCTCTTTTGCATGATCTGATCTATCATAATCTACATATTAATCAACTTTGCAAATGCATAGAAATAAGAACAAGTAAACATGTCTATCATGCGTTTCCCTAAACACAAATGACGAAGTACCGACGATCATTCGTTTTGTCAATACCAGTTAAAGAGTATGATAATCTTTTAACAATTTTTTATAAAACTAAATTCACTTTATTGACATTATTATATTTTTGAATCGTCAAAAAATTCATTAGAATATGATACTCTTGTAAGTGGTGTGTCACATGGTGATATTTTTAAGATCCGACGTAGCAGACACAGTCAAAATTCCAACAATAGACGTATTCTATTTAGTTCAGTCCTTCCACCAAAATGCAAAGTAGTTCGCAGAATAGATATAAGGCTATTCGATCAAAACTTAATGACCTAGTCTAGAAGATCAATGACAACTTTTGAAAAATAAAGAAATCTACTGTTTACTTACTCGGTCGGGGATGCCTTTCTCGCTCTCCACTCCTCTCCCTCGAATCTTTATCTTTGTCCTTCGATTCTTTTTCTTTCTCCTTGGAACAAAGAAAACATTTTAATTGTTCAGTGGTACACTATTGTGCAAATGAGAGCCATTATGCTTCTTTTTCTGCAATTACTTTGAGAATTTTTCTTAAATCTTTGTGTTTAAACCTTCTAATTAGTCTAAGAAGACTTCTTGTTGAAGTCTAATCCATCAGGATTAGACAGCAGAATTAGGTCTTTAGGAAAACGTTCATATTACTTCTGGAACCGAATTCTTTTTTGAAAGAACCTAATGGCGAACAGTTTTTCTGTAACCTACTTTATTTGGGATTGAATTTGTTCTTTGAAATAGTTTTATTGCCATCTATATACCTTAGCATCTTTTGTAACGGAAGGAGCCCGTGATTGCTGTCGTTTCGGAGATTTACGGTCAGCAACACTGGGTCCAAGACTTTGCGAACGTCCAGTTCGAGGACTATTCTTCGGACTGGATTTCATTCTTGGCTGAATTTCATCCCGATGTTCTTTCGAGTCATCGCGTCGGCGAGGTATCACAGGTTCTAACTTCTCTCTCGTTGGAGAGGGAAGTAACGCTCCGTCACCTGCATTAAATTAATATTTGTTTAATGAAGAAAAATCGTTTTTAATTATCCTATATTACTTAGAAATATAGCTTACCGACTCCTGTAGTGCGATCGAGGTGATGACGTATCAAAAAGTCCCTTCTTGCGCGAGCCTTTTCGTTGTCCTACAATAGTATGGTTTATAAATAAAAAATGTAGATAGCTTTGCATTCTAATAGAATGCAAAGTAATATTAGTAAATGCTAATTTTTCGAAGTTAAAATTGGAAAATTTGTGAGTTCCTATGAAATTAGACATATTTTAACGCTGAGTGACGCAGAGTAAATTTCAGGCAGATTACTTTTAGCTTCGTGATAATATATACGACTCTATAAATAAATGTAGCTTCATCAAAGAAAAATCTCGGAGAAAAATGTGGATGAAATGGAAAGTAATTTTATTTCAGAAACTAACCGCTTTGATATCATCCCAGAGAATACCATGAATAGGTCTAGCTTGTACGGAGGATGGTCTTCCAGCAGGTGGCATTGTTACTGGTGCGGATGCTGGAGCAACCTTTCTCGTGTTTTCCTTTTCCTTCTCCTCCTTTGTCACCGACCTACTATATTCAATGAACATAATTCAGTTGGATATATAAAATCTTTGTTTATTTGTTGGAAGAAATAACGAACAGCTACGAGAGAACCCAAGGTGCTGTATTTTTGTGGACTTATAGTTGTGGATTTATGTGCAATTTTATTGTGAGAACTCAGGCGAATTTCAGAATCAAATGAAACTCAAGGAATATATTAAAAAGATGCAAGAATAATATAATATATCAATATAATTTGATGTGCGGGAACAAATTTGATAAGTGTCAGTGGCTGATATTGAGTATTGGCGATTTACTAGCCTGGCAAGTGAAAGTGCGTTGAGAGCATGATTACTGGATACTCGTTTCCACAACGTTGCTTCATCTTCTGTTGCTAGTCCACAGCCCCAGTCACGATGCTAATAAAAGGTAAAACCAACCATTTTTCATATTATCAAACACGCTTTATGAACTATGATAATGAATTTTAATAATGAATTTTCCAATTAGTAACTGAGAGCATTATTTTTTATCGACAGTAATCAATTCATCGATTCGTATTAATTCATCATTATATTCAGTCATCAATCATCAGGTATTCTGCGATATCAACTCTTCTCATCAATTTGATTCAACAAGCCGAATACTGCGTTTCCGCATGGCTGACTAGAATCGGCTGTATCTACTTGCGACCTATATGCTTTATCCGATTTGCATACTGAGCGTTAGTTTGTGACCTCAATCATAACTTCTATTGGATATTGATTACAAAAAGTTATCATACACTTCAAAGTGAATGGGCTTCAATGAATTTGAATGCATTACTCGAAATCAAATCAATTTAAAGAGAAGATTATTCAAAAAGAATAATTTGATGAATACTGCTTTTATTGTATTTTCTTCTTAAACATAACTAGATTAATTCTCTCAATAATGACATGATGTTCAGGGATCATCAATTTCTCAAGGTTTGAAGTAAAAATGATCTTTTCAAAACTCATAAAGAGATTCTGATCATCCCTGATGATGAGAACGTTCACACACTTTTCTTTTTTAGAAAAATTACCTTATACTCATCAGCGAGTCGTCTGAGTTCCACGACATTTGCTGTGGGGAAGGGTTTCCCTCGAGATTTTTTAAGCTCCGTATCAAGATTCTCGACTATTTTAACACTTCTACCAGGCTTTTTACCCCTGAAAGTGAATGATGAAAAACGTGTGAATTAAAGTAAATTGTAAGTGTATGAGTGGGCACTTTCGTAGGTGCGTTTCTTCTTCCTCTATCGAGGCTTTGATCTATAATTAATGAAAATTTGCATCAATAGTGAAAATCTGAAAAATGTTGTTCCTTAAGTTTCTGACCTGAAAGTCACTTTCAAATCCGGCATGTCTTCCTCGTGCTCGTCACCTTCTAAAACGACACCATCAATAGTATCCATTGTATGGCCTCCCACAAGTGGCTCCAGTTCTGATGCTTGAGCTCCTAAAACATTCGATACAAAGAATCGTTTAAATATTATTTTCTATAACTGTTATTGTCTATGACTATTGTATAACTATTGTCTTTTGACGCGTCCAATATTGAACAAGGTATTTTGTATATGAAAGATAAATCATGAATATGTGTATAATTATTTTTGTGTACGCACCATCTCGCTTATGATCAAGGTCACCAGGACGTTTTCTGTGAACTGGAGCAGGCCCTGATTGCATCCCCTGTTTTAATGCCCCCATGCTGAGAGATTTCCGTGGAGGTCCTGTGCTGCCCGCAGCTGCAACAGGTGGTGCCACTTCGCCGTTGGTCAATTGTTGCCTTCTTGGCCAAGCAAATTGTAAACGATATTCTGTGCTGATTCTTGATATTGCCTTACTCAACTGACTCGGTGGAATCGTTGACGTCGCTGTAACTTCCTGCAAATAGATGAATTTCTTATGTCAATTTTTCTCTTTATTATGATTTTGAAAATTATTCAAGTATAATGTGCTTTTAATAAAAATTATGTCTACTTTATTATATACTATGTATATGTTGTGCATATATTATGCAGTTTTTTATGAAGGCAATTAATTCATATGAATTCCTAAAAAGTAAATTTATTCCATATTTGACGTTCTTTCTCATTCCATAAAAGTGCAGTTTAATTCTAGTAATTATAACTTGACCTAAATTTTACTTTCCTAAGCGCTGGTTTGCTTGTTAAGCAGTAATTTGCTCGGATATCGTTTTCTCTTAGGTAGTTATGTAAGTCCTGTTATAGTATATTGACGTAGCAGAAATATACCCTTATTTATATCTCTATTTATGTAATTATTATATGTATATATGCCATATATATTTCTTTAGTTTATCTTTTTAGGCAATTGTGAATAGTTTATTTATAACTATTCAAATAAAAAAGAACTATACACTGTTCCCATCATTCTTTTACTTCTAGAATAATTTAAACTGGATACTAAGTTTTTCTTACCCTAACTTTATCAGCTACGACGTTCGAATCGACGCCATCGATTCCACCTCCGTCAGCAGCAGTAATGAATTCGTGTGTTCTGTAGGCAAGCTCCGGACATTTTTTCCGCCTCGGCAAGGGCGGTTCTAGGGTGGGTCCTGAAAATAAAAAAATCACTTATGTAAAAGAGTCTAGAGATTATATAATATATATGTATATACAAACAAGAAATAATTAATTAACATTCAGTGGTTTGCAAATGAGCTGGAGTGAAAGAGACCAGTGAGCACTTGAAAATGAAAGTCAGGGTTCAGGATTTCTTGTTTACTTTTAACCTGATGATTTGTTAATGAGTCAATTTCAATTATATTTACATTATCATTTAGCGATTCAAATTTATTGAAATTAGTACTCTGTAATTGTTTGCAAAATTGACAATTATGTTCAAGTTCACGAATTCTCGTAATTATGTATTTAATTGCATGTCTTCTTTAATTTTTATGTAAAGCAAAATTGTCTTTTTTCCAGGTTATATTTCATTAATTTCTGTTTTTTTGTAACTTTCGACATCATGGAAAGTTGGAACCATAACCAGATAAAGACCAAAGACTATGTTACAGTATTTTAGAATTTGGGAATGTGTATAGTAGGTTACAATACAGTAATAAAATTTTATTGCGCTCTAATCTATGGAGTAAGGAATGAATTGAATACATGCGTGATATTTATACTCCAAAATAATAGTGAAATCATCATTATTGTATTAGGAAACAATAATTATATTGATAACATATGAATATTGAATAATGGAATTTTTATAATGAGTTGTGAATTTCATCGAGTGTAAATACTGACTAATGCATTTATGATTAATATGTTAATTAAGGATTTATATGTATAAGCGTTATCGTCGAATAATGTACGAACACATACGGCTTATTAATAAATGCGGCCTTTATCCGGTTATTGTTTTGATTTTAATCTAAGAGAACTATACTGTCGAAAATAATTAACAATTGAAAATAGAATGAACATTATAGAAAAATTTTGTGATCTATTGTTAATCTGAACGTTAATATTCCTTGAATATGATACAACGGTACAATAATTGTCTTCAAATTTCGATTAGTGCGTTGAAATAGATGAAGCATGAAAATATCAATTTTCTAAATACTGTTTTGTGACATTTTTTTGAAGAGGACAAAAATTTGAGTTTTGTAAAGTTTTGGTATTTTTATACATCATTATATATAATTACATTTTATGCCGAAGCTAATTAAATTCATATCCTCATAAAAGTCAATTAGTTGAAAGCGGGGGCGTAATTTTAAAGCTATAAAGCGATTTCAAGCCATAAATAATTAGACCTACTAATTTATAGACATTAGTAGTTTTTATATTGCGTTTCAAATGAAAACCAAATTGATTGAGCATTTTATAAATTTAATACTAAATTTTCTGCTACATCTCAATTTGCTTTCTTGTATTTTATAACACGTAGTGTAACAAAGTAACAGTATTGTATCTGGAAGGCAGCTACTCGTATTACTTACATATTTACACGCCGTACAAATCTAATGTTCATAATATACGTAATGATAGAATATTTATATGAAAATAGACCCATTAATGCTTCTACCTCAATAGCAAAACTTTTTAAATAAATAAAGCTAGTGAAATATTCACTAGCTTTATAAATAACCAGTACATCATCAGTAATGATATGACTTTTTATCTAACCTTGTAAAATTTTTCCAATAGCCATTTGTCTGTGAATTACAGAATTGTGTAATCATATCGCTCGAACGATTTTGAATATTTTAATTATTATAGAATTTATTTATACCGCCACTGCACAATGAAAAGTAGGATATTTTAAAATCGATTTTAGTAAGATGTGTTTTACTTTACTGCCACTGAAAAAACTGTTTGGTGGGGAGAATGACGATTGTTAATAATTTGCTGCTGCAGTACTTTTAAATTATAGATAATAAAAAAGAAATGCATTTGCAAGCATTTTATTTTTCTAATTTCGCTATTTTACATTAAATATATCTATTGTCCATTAAATATATCTATATGTATCTCCAAACGGAGAAAAAAGTGTATTGTATACAAATATGCATATGTCTTACTCTAACTTGTGTGTGACTACTTATAATAAATATGCTCTAACTACATCAACTAAATAATTAAAAAGTGAAATAAAATTTTGCTAGTGCGGCTGCAGTGTCTTTCACAGTAATTGCGGAGGAGTATTATATCAAATAATTAAAGTGAAAGTCGCGACATAACTAGCGTTGGATGAGATGACGTGGATACAAATGTGAAACTTAAATTGGGACAAAAGGAAACTCAGTTTGCGTAGCTCGGTCGTTTGTATCTTACCTTCGCTGTTCTCATCCTCGGTTGACTTGGCTGATTGAAGCTTCGCGTTCGTTTGTTTCGCTGCAATCAAAATTCGCAGCTGGCTCGTGTCTCTATGGGAATCGCACTAAACTAAAGCTTCGCCGTTTCAGAAAGAATCAACTTTTACATGTATTATAACCACTATACCTCTTTCCTCCATTTTTCAAAGAAACTTCGATTCCAATGCTTTTTCCTCGCTGGGAAAAGCATTTCCTAAAGCGACTCGCTAATTTTTTCCTAGCGGCAATATTCATCCAAATTTCAGTAGAAGAAATTTAATAATCAACCAAGCGACAGAAAACATGTTCATTTTCATTATTTGTTGGGTTTTTGATAATTTAATATCAACTTTTCTCATCAGGAAACTTAGAACGATCATATATCAAGTTTCTTCCACTTGAACATGTGGATTTCAGGATAATAAGAATTTTGAATAAGGATATTGTCTTAACTCTTGTTTCACTCTGGCTATTTCCTATTGCTAAGAATGTAATGAGAAAACTCGAAAAAGAACATCAGTATAATAAAAATGCATATATCACAGCATTCCTAAGAAAGGTTTTATATGAATAGAAAAATTCTAGATTAACTTGACTGAATTGCGAAAAAATATATCACTGCCTTTAGTGTATATAGTGTATACTATATATATGTATGTATGTGTGTAAAATTGTATATATAAGTGAAATAGTATGTACACTCTATAGCGAAAAAGTGTGTGTCAATCAAATAACATCGAGTACAACATCGACATTAAAAAATGTAATAATCTTAACGAGTAAAAGTGAATTATAAGTGTAGGATGAGTGCTAGACGTGGCGACTTATTGAAGAGCAAGAAATTCACTAACACAGAACTAAGCACAGTGAAATCCGAGTGAAGATTTGAGAGCTTTTATGAGTCGATGTTTTCAATTTTAATTATAGAGTTTGTATTTATATAAAGTACCCTACATTGTCGTATCAGAAGTTTTTAATTTAGATTTCATTATCAAATCAATAGACTTATTATCAAATCAAAAGAATTATTTTTATAATTTTCAAACATCGACTCATGATTTAAATGCACGTATTCACACTTTTTTTGCAAAACTTTTTTTTTATTGAAAAAATGAGAAGTAAATTGTAGTAGCATAATAAATAATGTAATAGGAAATATAGTTTTCATATCTGAAGTGAAAATACTACTTTATAAGTTGAGTATCTTTATCTCGTTATATAAATGTAGAAAAGTCAATGAAATCTTGGCACCGGTTATACTTCGCGTGAATAGAGTGTGCATACGGGAATTTATCATATATTTTAAATTCTAAGAGAAGCTACACTCTTGGGATACCTCTTTTTGAACTTACTCGAAGGCGCTTGTGGTGGTCGCCGCACGACAGCTTCCTGGTGCGGTCCTTTGTATTCGTGCCATGTATAAGTGCTCCTGTATTCCGAATGGAGCTGTTAAAAAAAAGGAAAATTATACATATATGGAAAATTATGAAATTTCGGTCATATATTCCTATCTTTAATAAAATGCTTTAATAATTTTAATGCTTTAATAAAAGGCTGTTTGATGAGGCTCTAATAGGAATTTCATTAATTATACATTTTATGAACCGATAAAATCTAAAAGACCGTATCTGACATGGTGAAATGTTGATACGTTGGTTCTCGACGTCTATTAAAGCCTTAAATTTCAGGCCACGATTCCAAGTCTTCGGTTTATTAGACTGGAGACTAATAAGAGGAAAACTTACATCTGCATATTATATATGTAGAAAAGTTCTATTATTATAACAAAGAAGCATTTTTCTCAGAATTGTATAAAGTTCGGCTTCAGAAAGTACGATCATCATGTAAAAGTCATTTTACTTTTTAAATTTACTTTTTAAAGTCACTTTTTAGAGTGACTTTTTAAATTTTGTAAAAATTCATAAATTACAAGTACAGTTTAATGTTCAAAGGTACTTCTGTTCAAAAAAATATGAAAGTTGTCATGTGACACTAATTTGATCAGAGTTTAAGAAAACCTGATTTTCTTTTTTTAAACTCTAAAGAATAGAAGGCTTCAACTTCTTAAATGTCTGATGCGGCCTTGAAAGTGATTTCAGGTAGAAGTACCTTAGCTACCGACAGTACAATAGCCACATATCGATCGCTGTCAGGAAAGCGTGAAGACTCTTATCAGATCTATCATATACCAACTTTTATGCTTTTAGCACGGCTTATCCAATATAGGGGGTTCATAAACGCGAATAGTTTTCGTCACCTGGTATATGTACTTGTATACTGTACGGAGAATGGCCATAAATATGTTGCACCCTTGCATCAATGCGGGCATCTAGTTTTTAGTAGTAAAAGCCAAAGTACTTGGTGAACAAGAACAATGGCGCAATGCCGTTTCCCTGACTCTTTAGGTGACGTTCACCTATAACTTTCGCGACGTGAATACTACGAGGGTGTAGAGGGCGAGAGTTGATTGTAGAGGGGTGAGGGTCGTTGCCTGTACTGCATAGTTCTGGCAAAGCGAGCCAGCCAATTTTGTTCCTGGGTATAAATTACGACCTACTATTCAACTTCACCGCAGTGGTGAATTGGATATTTTATTGTTCTGTTCGAATGTTCAGATTTTCGGATTTTTTTTTCTTTTTAGCGCATCGCGCATATTTAGAATCATTAGATATTAGATTATTGGTTATTTATTTTTATGTTTCTTTTCGATTAAATATGAAATTGAGTAAATTGCAGTGTTTGCGTTATCTCATATTTTATTTAGAATCTATTTATTTTAAACTGCAAAGTGAAAAGATAACTTGAACGGAATTAAAAGTATAGTAGCGTATAAATTCGGTTATAGAGTTCCTGAATTAATTTTGAATTTATATCACATTTTTGTAATATAAATCATGGATTTATTCACCCCTTCGTTTAATAATACTAATGTATTCATATATTAATCACTGGAAATTGATAAGAGTTTATATTATTTTACCTTTGTTTGAAAATATACATTTTCCTAACTTTGCAGTTATCTCTGTGAAGATTGATTTTGATTCTAATATTTATAAATATTTACGAATAGAAATATTTTTATCAGGAATTGCTTCATTTGGTTGAACTGTCATTTATTTTGTGTTATCTGAACTTGTCGAGATAGCCAGTTGCATTCGCAAAGTAACGTCGAATTAAACGAATCGCTGGGCACATATGAAGCGTATTTAAATCTTTCTCTGCTGGAGGAAACTATTGATTTTATTTGAAGAGGCATTATTAATAACATCGAAATATTTGAATATTATAGCATTGAATCAAATAAAGAGAATGTGTGGGAGTATGAAATGATTGAAAACAATTAACAATGAAACTGACGATAGTGGCACCTGATTTATTGATTCTTTACTGAATTTCTCAAATTTCGTGAATAATTTATCTTGTGCACTCTCAAGAATTGAGAGGTGTGAAAATAAACTACCTGTTTCTAGATAATTTACATTCTTACTTAAAATAAATGGTAAGTTACGTAAAAGTATCTACTAGGTCAGTGTCGGACGTTGACTTGTCGAGACGTTACATTCCTGAAAGTCAGAACATTTGAAAGCCACATTTTAGAGCATCTATATATTCTAATTATTAAATTCCTAATTAGAAATATACTACTGCAAAATTTGCATATATTGCGTATGTTCATGTATACTTGTAAAAAATATTCATAATTTCATAATTTCAACTTCTACTTCAGAATCTACCTCGTAATTACGTCTCTGTGTGAAATATTTACTATCTTATTTTTACCCCAGCTCTTATTGAAACCTTCATTTGATTCAATTTAATTAGTTACGTAATTAATTTCCTCAACTATCTAATTAAATTAAATACAATTCAATACCTTTCAAAATCAATAATTATACAGAAAACGGTTTATAGAACACGTTTTGCTATTGACCATACTTAATTAGTACCTGTGCAATTTGTTCGTTACATAGTTTTCCAAAAAAATGTAAATCAATGCAAATACTATGTTATCTCACATCAGGTTTGCTTCCTTCTCGGCTTCCTTAGATTTAGAGTTTAATATAAGACAGTTGAAACAGTTAATTTTTGATGTTATGCATGACTCATTTATTGACTGCCTGAATCCAAAACTAAAAAAATAAACTGAAAAACTGAGAAAATGAAGCGTTTTTCTGGAAAGCATCGGACACAAACGAGTCAAAAAATAGTTAAAAAATTCCAATGACTCAGCAACGGCTATGAATTGAACTATGAAGTATACGTAACCATATATATATTCTGAGCATTTTCTCACCTTATCTATTGGCATTGAAGGGCACGCACGGCACAGATTCCAGAACGAACCAATCATGAGGCCGTGTTGTGTGGGGCAGTGGAACAATGAGTTGCACACAGTCGCGTAAGGACCGTCGGATGCTGACGTTGATTGGCCGTCAGACTTGGCCTTCACCTCCCAGAAGACCTTTTCCTCTTCGGGAGTTCCGGCTCCTCGAAGACAGCCCTATCCTCTCCTTATGAAGCGCCTCCCTTACGTACTTCTGCGTGTCATACTAGAGGCACCATGGAAATTAGCTCTATTAAAATTCATCCTCAATACTTCTGAACCTATATCGCTTATAACAAGTACTATCAGAAAATCCCTACCAGGAAAATTAGGATATCACAACAGGGTATCAGGATTCCGGGTGAAGGAAGATGGATGACGAAATGACGCGACTCTAGCGAAGTAAGAGTGAAATAGAAAGAAGGGGTGGGGGAAAGGGTGCAAGATAGACAGAGGGAGCGAGAGAGAACAACAGAGAGCGACAAAGAGCGAGAGAGATAGAGAGAGGAAGAAGGCGGTGTCTAGGACTTTAGAGGCCTTTTTTGAGCCCTACCACTCCATTTCCTGGTGCATCCAGCCTAGGGGCGGCGAACTTCTTTTGAAGTCTTCCTTTGAAATTTAAACTTGCCTGCCTTTTTCACTTCACCGATCACCTGTCTGACCGCAGACGTGTGTACGATTAGGGCTCACTATCGTCGCCTTTTTTCACTGACGATTTACTTGCGAGTGGGGGAAATTGGGCCAGTTTGGCTCCGGAGCAAACCCGAAACCCTGTAAGTCGCTTGGTTACAAGAAGGGAATCGATGAATCGGCAACAAAGGGAAAACGATACTGTGACAACGTGGGAGGCACTGTCCCGTGGTTGATCGTCGACGTCGTCGCGACGCGTCGCCGGTAAGACGGTTTAGAGGGTGGTTAGATGGATTTTCGAGGGCGCAAGCGCCAGAAACCCGGTCGATAGTCCGCAACGTACTCGGTGATGCTCGTTGCTCGCCTCTACGTGTATCCCAATCACTCCTTCTCGACCCCACACTAGAATTCCCCTCGATTCCATCCCACTCTGTAATGCCCTATTCCAACCCTTGAATACTCTAGCTTTTTCCACGTATCTAGCCTCCTCCTTGTCTCTCTCCCTTTCCAGTTTCCGCTTCTCACTTCTTTCGGTTTTTCCGATTTTTTTTTTGTTTTACTGGTAATCCCTGGAGGTGTTATATTCCCTCTTTTTTTGGACTTTTTCTATTGTCATTTTTTATCGTTACACATTTTTTTTTTTGCAAACTGGCAACACTTAAGGGGGTATTCTGATTTAGAAGGCCTAAAATAAGCGTTTATTCGGGAATTTTTTTAGGACAGAAAAGAATGAGCAAGTCTAGCGGCCTTTTTACCATGTTTTAATGCATATTTGAACACTCTAAAAAAAATTTGTTTAGGGAAAAATATTGAAAAACAGTTGATTTGTATACACATGTGTGTAACATTCTGTACTTGGAGTCTCCAATCGGCGAGCAAGATAGAGCTCGTAATTTTCGTCTGAAACAAAAATCCCAACAAAAATTTTAATTCTCATATATTTTTCTTCTATGTTGCTTCTATTTTTCTTCTATTTTCTTCTATGTTGCGCTATTGCTAAGCTGTAACTACCCAGATAAATAATTGAATTTTTTTTATAGCTTGTTTTTGTTGCACGTTCATTTAAGTTCGTGTTTTATAGACTAGATTTAAAATACTAGGTATTTTTTATTCGAATTCAAATTAATACTACATCATTTTTTCTTCAAAGGGAACAAATATTATCGAGAGCATTTTCAATTTTTTGAATTTTAATTTTTTGGATCACCCTACTAAAGATGGACTTAAATCTAGCCCATTAGGTCTAAAAATATATTTCAATTATGATGTAACTTTAAGGACGAAACACATGCTAAGCGATCATATGCGTGCCCGTTTCACCACGTGTGTTATTTATAGACGATCCTCTATTGAGGCTTTTATTCGTTTTTTATTCTTATTTCCTAGAGGGTAGTTCAAAGATAGCGATATAGCACATTAGGATCATGTCTCTTATTTTTGGGTCGAACCACTATATCAATTTTGAATTAAATAATTATTTTTTAATAATTTTTAATAATTTTGTTTAATTAATTGTTTAAAATCAATATAAGATTGAAGATTTTTTTTCTGACCCTAATACATAAACATGAATATGAAGATAAATTATTTCGATCAATCATCAAGATTTTATCTTGTGGATAGGTACATATAGTTTTTGTTTCTTCCTGATTAAGATTGAATTTTATGACGCAAGTTATAGTTATTTATTACATTGTTATCTTTAAAGATTCATTTTCCTCTTTTCTCTAGTCCTATTGTTATACTTCCTTATTTCCTTTGTTTCATCCTTCTTTACCACTTTAGAAACATTCAAGGCGCCACATCGTCGAGCCAGCATTGTGACACCGTGGCCTCTTAAGTAGATCAGCTTATTATGAATAATTCAATTTGATGGATCTTATGATTGAGAAAAAAATAAAATTTTTTCATAAATGTGAAGGCCTAAAATTGTTTACTGAACTCATATTTTTTTAGAATTTTCGTAATATTTTTCGAAAGTAGTTCTTGATGGCACAGTAGAAATATGAAGAGTGCTTACAATTAGAGTATTTAACACTTTGAAGGCTCGCTAATCAGGAGGTAAAAATCTAGGTTAATAACAAGAAAGTGTAAAATTATTTTTTCCGTAGCATTTTATTATTTTAAAATATATGTGTATAGATTTTATTTGTTGCACTAATTTTAAATAATTTCAGTGTAACGTATATTACGTGTATTATGCGTCGCACTTTGATAAGATAGAATAACACTATTGGCCACATTCAACAAAAACTGGAAGTATAAATAATAATAATAATACTTGATAAATATATTAAATAAACTTTAGCTACAACTTACTGATAATAACCGCAGTGTGGTTTCTGAATTCGTTCTAGCAATAATTGAAATAAAAAGTTTCGAGATGTTTTCGTCTACGAAATTTTTTATTTTGGCAGTCAGTTTATTTTACATTATTGCCTCAGTCAAGGTAAGCAGACTGAAATAATTACTCCACTTATTAGTGATTGAAAAAAATAATATAATTAATTTATGTATTTTTATATTAAATTTAAAATTATCAACTCCTTTCTGCAGTCGAAGGAATACGAATTGGAATTGAAGAAATATCTCATCACCAATTTTGACAATGATGGGCAATCCGAATTAAAACAAAATCTTCAAGAGGGAAAGGACAATTTGACTTTTCCCAACGGCATAGAACGTTCTGGAGACGGGGGAGTTTTGGTAAGAAAGAGATTTTGGTTTACAAATTAATGAATGTTTAATAAAAATTAGGACATGTTTAAATAAACTAGAAACAGAGAAAAATATTTAAAACATAAAATTTATCCTCTAGATGGTTTATTATATACAAACGAAAGCAGGTAATGATTGGAGGTCTATTGGACTCTGTGAAAAACAGAAACAACCTAATAAGAATAATTTAAATTATCTGGTTAATGACATAGTTTCAGCAGGAATATTACAAGGAAGAAAGTGTCCTATAAAGGAGGTAGAGTTTCAGAAATATAATTTATAGTGCCATTAACTGTAAATTAGTCATTCATGGTTTTATACATGTAATATTGATTTTTACAGAACGAGACAGTGGAACTCGAAAATTCATTCAAAGTAACTTCCAAGGCTATACAAGACATTGAAGGAATTATTCAGTTGAGTGTGTTTTTTGAATTTCCACCCTTTTACGAGGCTTCTTTGCGTTATGATGTAGTAGGTACAGTCAAAGCTAAATAAAATGAGCCTACCTTATTTCTACAGTTATTTAAACATTTCAATATTTATACAGTTGCTGAGAAATATTTGAAAAGTTTTAAAGTCGACTGAAAAAAATAAAAGTGAAATACATGGTAATCAAGAGTTTTTTTTCATACCCTAAAATAAAATATCTTGATTAAAATCTCCAATATAAATGTAAAAGATATTTTAATAATTTCCTCAAAAAAGTTTATTTGTTCTTTGCAAACTTATAACAAATAATAACAGTAATAATAATAGTAACAGTGCTGCTGCTGTGGTAACGAATAGAATCAAAATGAATTTTATCGATTCTATTCTCGCTGTTATCATCGTCAATGTTACTCTGAAGATAACACTCCTATTTTCACCCACAATGAGTTCTCATGGATAAAGTAAAAAAATTGAATTTTACCGACTTTAATATAATTCATGAAACTTAGATGAACAAGAGTAAGATGGAAGGGTAGATGTAGTTTCCGCAGAAACTTTCTCACAATTAACACGTATTATAGTAGAAAGCTAGGTCGAGTTTTACTGGTAATAATTCTACCAATGTTAATACACCTCATGTATAACTCACGCTATAGTTAAATTGTATTACGTGCTTTAATAATTCTAGTTTTAATAGTATGTTAATTGTGGAAAGTAAATTATATAAATAAATTCCTTATATTAATATTTTGAAGATTCAAATATTGCATAATTATTTGCTTATCATACTTGCATGTTTCAAATGAAATTGCGATTCAGTATTATATTTTCTGGTTATATTAGATTAGTAATAGAATTATAATTAGATTGTATTACCTTCATATCGCATTTAACTATTTAGCATTCAAAATGTATAATCTGAGCTACCAAGGAATGCTTGAAACTTTAGTCAAATTGCCCATTATTCTGGATTTTCTCCAAATACATGTGGCTTAGCATTCTACCGCAGAATTTGGAGAATATTACTATAATCTAGCAACCGTGCAGAGAATTTTAATTATTTTTCTGTCGATTGAGCTTTTGAACCATTCTGCTCTCTAACCGTATTCTTTTATTGGATCAATTATTTTATGTAGAAACAAAAAAAGTTTCACCAAATTGGTTTCGTCATTATTTCCTTACTCTCGAAACCTAATTTGGTGAAAAATCAGTCATTAATTTTCTTTGGTGAAAAATTCTACTAATTGTTCGTCATTTTTGAATAAATCTTTAGTGGAAAATTGAAAATTACTAAATGAAATAATGAAGAACAACTAATAATTAATAAATATTGTCACGGCTTATAATTAATATAATTTTTAATAGCTGCTATCTTCTTTAAGATTACTTCTCAGAAATAATAATAATAATAATAATAATAATAATAATAATAATAATAATAAATGCAATGGACTTACGTTCGCTTATCTCTTGGGATGCTGAGAAAGTATTGCGTGTGAATACCAAGCGATGCGCAAATGAAAGTATGAATCGATCTCAAATCGACAAGAACCAACAGGAAAATATATATTAAGCTCATTCAAAAGCTAAAGCTTGTATACAAATCGTTTTATATCGTTTTATATTAATGAATATCGAATTTTTAGATTAATAAGATACTTTTTAGATATATTCTTTTTTTAAATAGCCGGGATTTTTTTAAAGCTGGATTTCTTTCCCTCGTTACATAAAAACATTTATTTCGCGTTTAAAAATTCATATCGTCGGTCTCTGGGGTTCGTATTTGTTTAAAGGCGAAGAAAAAGTCTGTACGTGATACCTCAGACATCTTTCCTGCTCGAGATTACATTCGGATTATAAAGTACCTTCTCCAAAGTGATCCTTCTCTGTCGGTTGGTACCAGCCTTAATTAAACGCGTAGAAAATACGGGAGATATTGTTAGCTACGTTAATAATAAAATATAACAGTGGTTATTATCATTTCTTCCTCGAACTTCTTAGTGGGAAGTTTAATTTATACCTGAATTGGATAGTTGATCGCAGAGCTTAATCTCGTTTAGGAGCTTATAAGATCCCGAAAACTCTATTGTATTTCTGTAGAGTGAGAAACATTGTCGTTAATATGATCCGAAGGGATTTACATCAATTCAAATTGTCGTGTTTGAACTGGAATATTTAAACGATTCATAGGAAGTTCAAAGAGGTCGGTGTGAATATTCGAAATCTCGATCGTTTATACATACGTGGAAAGGATCAGTGAGTTATTAAATTCACAAAGTAATTTCGCAACTCCTTTCATAAACTAGATTTCGCAATTGCGCCCTATATGAAAGGATTAAATCTGATTAACTTCCACATTTCCCAATAACAGATTTGAATCATTGATTACATTACATTTGCATCTCTGCTTCAATCGTGTTTCACGTAGCAAGCATTTCTCGTTTTTTAATCTTTTTTTTTAATTTGGAAATTATTAACTTTTTAATAAAAAGTCTATAAGAGAATTATAATAAAGTACGATTCTTTTACAGAATATAAATTTTTAATATAATTAATCAAAGTTTTTATTTCAAATTTAAAAGATTTTTATGTTTAAAAATTTTTTTTTTCCTTTACAATAAAAAGAATGAACATCATTCGAAAAAATCAGACCAGGCAATTCTCTACGAAATTTAATTAACCGAATGCAGGCGCTAGAGTATTTTAAACTAAAAAAAGTGCACTTTAAAAGCTTCCTTAATTGCTTTTTTCTGCTCTGTTGACTACATTTTATATCCCTTTTTTGAATTAGGTCTTTTTCAACTTTTTTTTTTTACTTAGGTTAATTCCGTAAAATCCATACATATATCTTGATATATTATAAATATCCTACACCGGAAAAAAGTCCTTTTTTTCTTACATTTTAAACCAAGCCTATTTCTTTGTTTAAATAAGTTTACTATACAGTAAAAATATTAATTATGAAATTGAGTGCAATAAACTCCTTTATTTACTTCAATTTTCGAGTTCCACGCATACTTGCTGAACATATCTAAAGTTTGCCGACTCACTGTATGACTCCTTGCATCCCCTCATTTTCAGGTTGTAAATTCTGCAAGTGGAAATGTCTAAGCAGAGTCTAAGACCGACTAAGGCTAAGTCGTACATCAAGAGGCGGAGTGTTTGCGACGCAAGGTTCTGTGGAGGTGAAGTCTTGTGAAAAGAGACAAATTTCTCGAAGATATAAGCTTCACGTTTCCTTTCCCGTCCTTATACCGTTTATACCATCTCAAACTGGTGAAGGTAACCTTCCTCCTTTTCAAATCCATGGTTTTACACCACCGAGCAGGAAACGGGCGCAGCCTCTCAAGCTTCTGGTGTTATTACTTGCAGCCGTTCCTGCCACCTTCTCAATGCACTATATTAAACAACGCTTTTTATATGCTTGAAAATTATATAGCTGCCGTGTGAAAAGCTTATCTTATTCTCACCATAATGTTCATCTTTTTGACTGAAAGAACGAAAAAAGGAAAATGTTAAAGAAGAGGTTTTCTATTTCGAGCTTTTCCGTAGAAATTATTTGAGATTCGCGTAAAAGGAGAAAGGGTGAAAAAAAAGTATAATCTAGATGACAATAAAATAAGGAGTGATAAAAGTGGGGTAGATGGTCGAGTTTTATGCCGCGTTAAAATCAACTCTACTTCCAGAGTCTTTATATCTGCGAGGGATATAAATTAACTTATTGAGTGGTAGGGAGTGGCTGAGGTCGGGTGTACGATTTCTCATTACTAAGTCAAGGAGGTTGCGTTTAATTCTATGTTGATGGTTCGAACAATATTGGATTTTTATCTCTAGAGAAATTTAACAGAGTAATCCCAGGAAATACGTGGATTCGTCAACGGATGGTAGGATTTTTTTTACTGTTAAAAAATCGACTGATATTGACGCAATATGGATACTTATAGAAACTATGATAGCTGCGATTCCAGAATTTTGCATCGAGTAATTGTCGATATTGATGTATGACCTTTTATCCTTCGACCTTTGAACTCTGACCTTTTAACTTTGACCTTTGAACCTCACTTGATGACGTTTGACCCTTGGTCAAGGAACTTTTAACCCATTTCTATAACTTGAGAAAATAATTTTGACCAAATGTTGGGATCATATTGTTATTACCAAGGAATTTTTGTACAAGAAAGCGATAGTTGGTAATGCGGTTTGCATTGAAAATTTTTAAGTAGAAACTGCTGCACTGGATGGGACAAGAAGAAGGAATCTGCAGGCTGTAGGATACGAAAGATGATAACGTAGGATACGGTGTAGAAGCAAACCCGCCTCTGGCCGATATCTCGTAGCGGGGAATGAATGAGAGTGTCAAGTACATTGCTGCAAAATATGACTTATGACTGCAAACGTCGTGAACGTCGTAAGAGAGCTTGGGGTTCTATATGGTACATCCTACCTGCATCCTTGTCGCGAACATACGTTTCAGTAAATGCTCTCAGTTCCGTAAATTCCTCGACGACGAACGCCCATATCTCTGTACGGCATCATAGGGATTCATGAAGACGAGGTTGCATATGGATTACGGATCTGCGAGTGATTGATTTCTGAATCTCAATGCACTGTCCCAGGACAATGCTTCTCCTCAATCCTTCTCCAGTCCACAAGACAAAATCCCAATCACAGCCATAATTGATAGCTTCAACAGATAATATGATTAACTGACGGAGATTCGATGTAACCTATAGTCTATAACCGATGCCTAATCGATAAAAAAATCCCATTAAAGTTTTATGTGGCCCGGTATCATGTTTGATGGAGTTGACACCCAATGGACAGAAATTTCTCCCTTCTTAACTGATTGGATGGGGACAGTTAAAATGAATAAGAGAAAAAGTTTCTTTTACCCTTCTATCGCGATTCCTACCCCCTATCTTATATTCGTAGCCACTTAAAAAGTCTGATCTGCTAGACGGCTCTTATTTCTACAAGTTTTGAAAACTCGGGACAAACGGGTGAAAGTTACTCCGCCGATTTCTTTTTGAAACAGGTAGTCTTCAAGATCTCAAGTCGATTAAAGGATTTTCAGAAGGAACATTAAACTTTCTAGCAGGTTCTCGCATTCTCCCAGCATGACCTTTTCATCCTCCGCAATACCCCTATCGTGAAAAATAACTCACTCGTTTTTTTCTGAAAAAGTTACCTTTTTTTATGTATGAAAACAATTTAAAATCAGAGCTAACTGAAATCGAGTGGTAGGGTTTTTTTTCTCAAGAAGAGATCAATTTAAAGATTCGGCTGACTTAAATTGACTTATACTACTTGGCGTCCCGTTGTGGCTGGCTTAAAATGCCTTTCACTACTGGAGACGCTTAGTGCTTATTTAACCGACTTACTTGATATCTATTATGTTCCAATAGACACCCATTTCTCAACTTCATCCCTTGTTTACCCATCTATTCTTATCTTTCTCACCCCTCCGATAAAATGCAAATGAAGTATACGTCAAAATTATATTAACATATTCTTAATTACATTATATCTCGTAGATGAAAAATATGCTTTAGCATACTTATAATTCTCATGCAAATGATTGTTTTTGTCCTTAGGAATTCTGCAATTGCCTTCTTATATATGTTGCTCTGCATTTTAAAGTAGGTACACATATTTCTTAGGTGAACCTAGCAAGAAAAGCGATTAGATCCTCGCCTTTCTTTCTTCTAAACAACTAGGGTTTTATATCCCAGAGAAAGTTGGCTTGGTAAGGCTTTTTATGCAAATCGTTGGGATCTGACTCACACGAAATAAAAGAGTGGGAGATAAACAGCCCTGGAGCTTACGCGCGGGCCAAATGCGAGAATAAAAGTCGTTAGCACTGATGAATGGGAGCTCGATTTACTGCCGATTCTCCTTCCATTAGAATATTTTTTTTCTTTTTCACAAATCATGCTATTCTCCTGATTTATAAAATAGAAAATATTTTTTGCAAAAGAACCTCTTGCCATTCTAATCAAAATCTATAGAAGCTCACCAACAATTTCTCAGAATTGAGTCCTGATACTCTGATTTTTATGAGGAAAATTAATGGCAGTGAATACTAATGATAATTTACTTATGTAAAGCGAAGTTTCCTTATTCATAATTTCTTTATGAAACCTCGTCAACTTGGGAATTGTAGATTTGAGATAACTAGGCAGCTTTTAAAGTGAAAATTGTTGATAAGGAAGAATAATGATATACTGCACTGCTTATCGGAGAGTACATATTTCCATTGACGAGGACAAGGAACGAAGTAAGAAAAGATCCCACCCACATCTACACAGTATGCAAAGTTAAGGGTATTCCTCAGCGGATAAGCGAGGCCCCGTGTCTCACGAAAATTTATATACCGGCTTTCCCATCAACTTCAAACAAAATAAAGAGAGCTTAAGCATCATAACAAACGATTTTCCGTTCTCCGTCATTCACATACGTTACTGAAAGTACATCCATTATAATATTATACTTTTATCCTTCGTATCATCATAAAAATTATACGATACATGGTAGTACATTCGGGCTTTTGATTTTCTTCCATAATGAGGAGTAAGGAAAAAGTGAAGTGCAAAAAAAAAGTAAATTTGATTTGAAGGATTGAATTTTCCATGTTAAACGTGGTGGAGGTCTTATAATTGTAATAAGTAATATTATAATAATGACTATCCGGCACACCTAGGGAGCTGGAATTTAAAATTGGGATGAGAGGAGAGTAGGAAAATAAGTGATGAGGTTTGAAAGTACCAAGCATAAGTGCTTCATCGCGTAGCGTACTGAGTTATATACCACCATAAATCCAGCACGATCTCGTTAGATCCCAGCAGATTATGCAAAATTAAAATTCCATCAAAACATTTTTATTTGTCACGCGACGACGGCGTCGTGCTCTCACGTATACATAACTCAACGAGAACAGTGAAGTGGTTAAAGGGTATGCGGTTTCGCAATTAATATAACGACCTCACCAACTCGTAATCATCAGAAGCCTAAATGCAACTTGCTATTCGTACATGTTAATAACGTTATAAGTTCTATATCTGAACTGAAAAGTGTACTCGGATTCGCTTCGAAATCTCACGTCGATCCTTCAAAATAATTTTCTATTTAAATTAATTTTTTTAAAAATTATTTGTTATAATTGATTCTAAATTTAATTAAGTTAAAGTAATCTATTCCACAAATATAATACGGAAAAAGGTACCTATGTTGCTTACAACAGAAAAATACATTAGTACATTAAAAGGTATGGATTGTCAATAACAGTTTGCTAGAGACCATGGGCGAAATATGAGGAACAAGAGTTGGTTTATTTATTTTGTGCAGTCGCTCCATTCGCACTATGAGGGTCACCATATGGAAAGGGTCACCGCTTTGTGAAGCAGAGACTACTCGTACTCGGAGACTCGCTTTATTTTATTTTACGACTAGAGCACTTTTCGATTTTCCTTCGAACGCGGAGCACAATGCGACTCGGTCGGAGAGTCACGCCTCTTTCCTGGCCCGGATGTTCCAGTGGTACAGGAAGCACCGACATAAACTTCCTATTTGAGTTATGAATCCCGTTGCGTCTTAGCTTCGCTGCCGGTTGTGCACTCGTTCCTCTTTTCTATAGAATTCTGAACGTTCCATCTCATTCTACCATGACGTCCCATTAACAGCTCAACGAAAAGTTTGCTTTTTCCTCTGCATTCAGAACTCACAGGAACTCAGGAACGCGAATGCACCTTTCGTACAAACTCAACACGCCGACATCACACAGCTCTCTAACTCAACTTTTTAATCGGCTTAGAATGCTCGAACTTTCAAGAAATAATTCAATTCAATAACTAATAATTCAACGCCTAAAATTCGTGCGTCTATGATTCTCCTTTTATCACGTGAATGACAAAAGATTCCACTTATTCAGGTCCTTTCACAGAAAAATAGCCTTCTTTTGTCGAAGAAATTTTCTATTATTGAATGGGTCAAAGTAATAAGCCGAATTTTTTCCGTTTCAATATAACTCCAAGGTGTTCTATTTTCTACAGAATTTACTTTGATATTTATTCTACGACATGGAATATTGCATCTACGATTTATACGATAAGCGGATTATTGTATGTCGTGTTTTATTCAATATTATAACTATACATATTCTTAAGAATATTATAAGTAGAATAAGCGTAAGAGTTTATAATCCATAAAAGAATTTTTTTAAATTAAATGAGCTAAAGAAATAAAATAAAATCTGCTTGATAACATCATCATGTACCATTCTATTCACTTGTATCGAACTGTAATAATTTTTTTTTCGTTGATCGCACATATACAGTCGAATGAACGAATTTATGAATTTATCGTTCAAATATCGGAAAAGTGAGTATCCCACGTTGACAAAAATTAAAATATCTGTACAGAAAAAATAAATAATGTCAACACAACTATTCTTTACATGTACTCGTTTTGAAATATTAATACACGCCGACAATAGTGATACATGATATGAGAACCAACAACCCAAAAGAGCATATATGTAGAAAGGGGTTAACGATCGTTTTTGTCACATTCGCCTGCGCATATTTTAAGCAAAAAAAATTTTGTCTCTCATTCAATAGGCGTGTTTACATCTGTCGTTCGTGGACCGTCGAGCACTGTCCAGACTCTATATAAATCAGTGCTAAAAAAATGCTATTATACGAACCATATACCTATTCAAACATCACAGCATTGTACTGAAAACGTTTCTTCGTTTACCACATGCTTGCGGCTTTAGAATATGGCGCCCTTGAGACTCAATTCAATTGCTAGGAAAAGCGCATAGGATGCTGAAAATCCTTAGGCTGCAAACAATAGAAAACAATCGGACGTTTGCGCTACGGGAAAATTGGAAGATAGATTTTCTGCTGCACTTTATATTTGTCCCCAAGAGAAGAAGCTTTACTTTAGAAGCTTGACTTTTAAAGGTGTATTTTTATATATATATAAAAATACACCATATATGGAAATGAAAAAAATAAGAATGTGTCACAAGCCATATGAGACTCATTTAATAAGTTTGTTATTATACGTTAAGAATCTGAAAAGATGTTTGCTTAAAATATATCTAGAAAAAGCTGTTTTCTGAGACAGTGCCGAAAAGTTTGATGATGTAAGTTGCAATTATAAATGTCAGGATCTGGTCTACTAAAAGCGTCTTCCTCGAGAAATTCGTATGGTTTTCGCGAAAGTAGATAAGGAAATTTTACGTCCAACAGACTTACTCTGTTGGACCATAACCATTCTTTTCCACCGGAGCATGTAGGTTTCGTTTAAGTGGATTAGAGAGTTTGTGCTTGAGCGTGGCTACAAGGTGTTTCAGTAACAATTTAACAGAGTACATTCAAATTCTAGATGGCTGCTTCTATTGTTGAACTGTAAGTGTTAAACTCTTCTGAGTAGGTGAAAAGTTTGCCAGTTTTCAGCTACTTTCCTAAATGAGCCAAATCTTCTCTCTAATCAATTCCTTATATCAAATCAGTTGTTATTTTCATTTGGAAATTCTTTTTGAAATTTCGAAATTTCAAAATAATTTAGTCATTTACAGATTTTTTATTGCCAGAAACGAGCCTCTTGTTTTGTACCAAAAAAAAAAGTTGATTGGTTAAAGGATTTTGTTCATAACGACAGAAGCAATTTCACGACGGAAATATTGGTGCTAAACAGTATTGCAAAGGGAATTTAATCGGGATGGAAGCGGCACGTGCGCGCTTTATCGCTTCCTTTTCTGGGCGAGGAAATCTGTTCTAAATTCATTAAACGCAAAAATAATGTAGGAATCTTCCGAGCGCTTTGTGAAGGTAACGAAAATTTAGATTGGAAATTATAATGAATGTAATTAGGGGTAATCGGTACAGTTGTTGGCCCCCCCACAGTCATTGGCCAGCGTATTGTATTTAGATAAATTACAAAAAATCTATACGTTTTATGTTACTTAC
>CAJFCP010000036.1:4518087-4593046 GCA_904066005.1 Synergus itoensis | reverse complement strand
GGAGAGAAAGCTATGGTTGGGCCAACCATATATATTGAAAAATATGGTGCAACCATAGTTATGGTTGCTGCAGCCATAGTTTGGTCAGCGCAACTATTCAATTGCTTAGCTTATTTATTTTTTTGGTTGCGCTGACAAAACTATGGTTGCACCAATCATAGATATGGTTGCCCCATATTTTTCAATATATATGGTTGGCCCAACCATAGCATTTCTCTCTAAAGTTTGTTTATAGTTGGAATTTGACTATAATGCATTTCTTTCTTTGATATGTATTTTAATCTGTTTGCCTTTATAACATTGTATTGGTTTTGGATCTATTGGATGTAGTTCAAATTGCGGGTAGGTATGTGGAATGGCATGTTGGGAGTTGGTTGGCTGTGAAGGGGTAGGGGAATTTGCTATGAGTAATGAGATTGTCGAATAGCTACAGGATGTAGCAGAGGGGTATTCAAATTTGACTATAATTTGTTCAATGCTATAAGTAACTCACACCATGTCTAGTTTCAAATCAAAGCATTTTATGCGAACATCTTTGACGTTCATACTACAAAGCTTTGTGTAACGGTTCATTAAATTAAGTAGATTGAGCAGGGCATTGTTGGCAATGGACTTTTTGTGAGCTCTGATTAGTTTTTTCTAGACTAGAACTTCTAGTCCGGGCCATGGTAGAACCCTACTTTAAATGGGAAAAGATAGGGAAATTTCTACACGGGATTTATTCTTTGCATAAATGATATAAATGAATTCTTAAAAATTCTTCAAAAATGAATTCTTTAAAAATATGTAAGACGGAATTTTAAATGAATGTATTTCTCTGACGAGAAGAGATTTGATTCAAAGACAGTAAAGGAAAACTCAAATAGAGAAAGTTTAAAAGGTAACAGAAGAGATGCAGCTTATTTTTATCTTAAATATATACTCCAGGTAGTGTATAATGTATAATATCAGAATAATAGTATATATATGTTTTAGGGTGATATTATTCATTATATGGTTACTCCTGTGTAAATGATAGAGAGCTTTAAATGGATTTAGAAATAGAATGGCTTCCTTTGGAGCACAGAAGGCGAAATTTTCCTTTGAAAGGTTTCGGGCCATGGGGCTGTCGAACTGTTGGAGTTGATAACGAACATGTTAAAATGTGCAGCCACATGTGAGGATAAATGTTGACCTGAATGTGCGGATTATAAGAAAGTTTGTGATCATTTTTGTGAAAAGAAGATTATGTGCTCAGCCTAGTTGATTTTTAATCTAGAATTTGAAATTGAAAATGCGAAAAAGTCAATAAAAGCTAGCTGCAGGTTATTTAGAGAAACATTTCAACAGTCAAAATTACATTCATCCTTAGGAAAGCAATTGAAATTTTTGCTCAGCCTTCACAAGTGCAAGAAAATAAATTACACAGAAATTTCTTTTTCCCTCGAAGTTTGTGTAAACTGAAGAAGTTCAATTTGAGGCAATCGATAGAAAGCAACACAGACTGTTGTTTTTTATTGCGAGGGTTTCGCGCTCACCGTTTCACTTTATAAAGTTTTACTTTACGCGTGCAGCAGAGTTTATTGCACCACACATTTATATAATTGTACTCGGGGGAAAATCGTCGAAAGGGGAGTACCATGTGGTTTTGGCTCTATAAAAGACGTAAATGCTTTTAATGGGATAAGTTTACTGCAGGATGAAAATATGAAATTAGAAGAATATAAAATGTCGAGAGGACATGAGGAGAGAATACAATTTGATATACAAATATAGGAGGTGGCCAATTCAGCCAAACCTTTAGAGCGGGGTGAGAGAAATCGATACTTGTAATTCGCTTTTCACATTACATGAATTGGCTGTCTCGCAGATAGACAATTTCCTCTTTCTAACTGAATTTATAGAAACGGGAATGGTCGCCTGTTTCGATCCATCTACATTTACCAGTGATTTGATGAATGATATAGTATTCGTCTCTCAATTTTTAATCAAAGTTTAAAAAAAACATCTCTCATTAAAAAAAAATATCTCACTAAAAATCTAAGAAAAATGAATTTTAAACAAATCTCTTAAAAATATCAACTACGTTGATTGTTGCACTACAGGAAACGGGGTAACACTTTGGCATAAATTCATCAGCGGCTCTTAATACATATTTAGTATGTACCATTAGCTGAAAATAATAATCGATATGTAAAATCCGCACGTACTGCAAGCTGTGAGACTACGCATCTAGATTATTAATTTCGGGTGTACGGATGTCGCTCGTTTGATAAATTAGAGGTCGGAGTGTGAATGAGGATGTGCGTTTGACACATGACATTTGTACGTCACTCGAATCACTTGATCAGAGAAATTTGGAATATCAGACACCCGACACAATATTTAATAGCCACAGAAATCTGATCCATCAGATGAGTTGACATCTATTGTCAGTGGCAATCTAGTCAAAAACACCGAGGCAAAAAAAGATAGAAAAAACGATCTTGGACTTCAAGAGGTCTATTGAACAATTTCAGCTGTGAATTAAAAGCAGTAGCTTTTAATTACTAATCTGCAAACAATATTTGTAATATGATAAAAAAATATCCGAAGAAAAGCAGTATAGAAGAAAAAGTATATAAGAAAAAAGTATATTTACTCTTTCGCATTTGTATTTTTATATAGTTGGATCAAAAGGGGCATTCTGGTGTTATATATTGTTTGTAAGAAAATGTGTGAAGCTCTTAAAGCGATTCAAAGGCGTTTGAATTCTAGAGCAACTTCACTCGACAAGATTACGGGGAGGGTGAAGGGAAAAGGTGGATGTGTGCTGTTAGAATAGAGCTACTTCTTTCTTGAACGATGCACAGTACGTGACTGCAACTTCTCCCATATTTCGTGAAACAGGATGAGGACCGTATACGAGAAAAGCTCCTCATACCTTCCACAAATTGTGGCTCTAGAAATCGACAGAGACGAAAAAAATTGTAACAGACTCTCCGTCGCGACTTTCCGCGCCATGGAACGCGTGAAAATCCCAATGGCGCCGCTCTACTGGAAACGAGTATTTTCTCTTATTGTACTGTATATTATCATCAATTTCTAAATGACTTGAGAGCTTTATTTTTGTTGCATTATTATTTACATAATTTTATGTAAAAGTGCAATTATGAGAAATACCGCGTACGTCGTTCTGTAATATTCGATAAAATATTGCGCAGAAATTTTTGAATAATATTGTATGTACAAGAATAAAGAGTGTGTATATATATATATATATATATATATATATATATATATATATATATATAATACTTTGATGCTATTAAACTTCCCACACCTGAAAACAATGATGAATAAGGGGATTTACGAAGTTGAAAGCCACACGTTTCAGTAAAACAATCGGCATTCATGGCTTGAGAACAACACTCAAATAATTTATAGCAATAATAAATCAATGGATTGAGGTCTTAGGATCAATTTCACCAATGCCCAGGTGGAAAATTACAAACGGCAAAGTGCTGCGCCAGTGCTGCTGCAAGTTTTCGAGTGCTGGCAGAGCGCTGGCAGAAGCCCGGCTTAAGCTTGGCGTAGTGGTGGTAGAACTCCAAAAGGTAAGACCACCGCAGCACTGGCCACCAGCAAAGTGCCAGCACTCGTTATCAGTCTGCGCCAGTGCTGCCGCAAGACTTTGAGTGCTAGCAAAAATGCACTTTAAGCACTGGTTATTATTATTTAAAAATATGCACTCAAAGCCTATTATGGATCCTTATTATACACGCAATAAAATTGTTGGGGCTATAAGAATATTACAGTAGGAGCTGAGTTAAATAAAAATTGAAAAAAATATCTTAAAAAAAAATATTAATTAAGAACATGGTTTATTCGCAATTATATTATGGATATTCTTATAACTAATCGTTATTTGTAAATTTTATCGCATATATAACAAATAAAATTTCGCACGCAACGCGGGGGGAATCGAACGCATGACCTACGGGACGCGAGTCCAGCAACCTAACCATTACCCTAAGCTTTCGAGATGAGGGTAACACATTTCTTCCACGGTATATTCAATCCGAGCATACACAAATATTAAATTGAACCGCCGGATTGTAAAAGGGCATATAAAATTTTTTAGTCCGAGCACAATGACTTCTCACCCCTTTTAAAATTTTTTTTAAACATTTATGTTGTAAAATTAATTTCCAGTAATTCCTTTGCTTGCATAATATCAAAAATAGATTAACTGGTAAAAGTATATTGCCCTTGAAAATAATCAAAAATAATCTATTATTTTTTAGTAATGATACATTATTTTAATATAAATTGCAAATTTAGGCCTATATTTCGACTCGGGAGCTCTGATAGATTCTGTTTCGAATTTTTTTATATATTTATAATATATTATATAATATACTGATTAATTGACAACAATAAAGGGACAATACTGTACCAGTGCCGTGCTAGTACTGTGGCGACACTTGGTGTTACTAATACATCAATTGATTGCCAACTCTAAAGGGTCCAATACTTGTCCAGTATTGTGACAGTATTGTGCCAATGTTTGGCATTACTCATAATTTGGTTACTTGCCAGCACTGGCAGTCAGTGCTGCGTCGGTACTAAAATAATGCTACGCCAGTAGTATGACAACACTTGGCGCAATACTGACATTCAGTGCTGCGCCGATGCTAAGACAAGACTATGCCAGTAGTGTGCCAACTCTTGGCGCAATACTGACAGTCAGTGCTGGCATTACTGTCCCAGTACAATTGACATAGCACTGTGCCGGTTGTAAGAATTGGCAGAACACCGACTTTTCCACCTGGGTGCGAGATCGCGAATATTCACGTGGTGAAATTGCCTTTAATAGTCTCACGTATATGTCACAATCATTATCGAAAGTCGTAAATTCTAATGGTCATAAAATGATCGTAAAACGTATAATGATCGCGCTTCCATATTAATAAATAATCAAAATAAATGACCCCAAGCTATATGGCTATTAATTACGTTTCGAAAGAACCATCAGATACTTCAAAAGCGACAGATTTGCTAAATGATTCACACAGATAATTTTTTAGTATTTAGGTACTCTGTTGCTGAATTAGTAAATAGCGTTGAAAGGCTAAAAATAAAATTTCCATCATATGCTTCAAGGCTAAGTTTTTATCGACAACATGTATTCATATCTTCTTGTTAATTGATTGTTTACAGTACAAAGTGTGATACGAGAATTATTTTTATGTGAAAGCAATTTCAGAATTTCAAGAGGCAGTTCGGTATTTCAATATTGCTCGCATAGTTATCGCAAAGGATATTGGAATATTTCCAAGAATGAGCATGTGTCACATCCTCGGAAGTGTAACGATGCATAAAATCGATTAAATTACAAAAGAACGAATGCAACGTGTTCCTGCTATCGCTCCTGCTAAAGTGGACTGCAATATATACACTATACATGCTGTATTCCTATTCATCAAATATTTGTTGGAAATTATACCATAAAATTTATCGAGAGACATTTAATATTCGTTATTATTTTTATTCGTTGCGGTAGAAGTTGAATGCTTAAAAAGCAATTTTCTAATAATTAATAATTGCGAATTGTTTACCGAACTTCAATTATTTTTTATTTTTTGCACCAGAAAGGGCAATAGGCTCTTTTAGAATTTAAAATGGTAATTTTTTTCAAAATTAATTCCGTCAACGTATTTATTTTTTTTATTTCGATTTAATATTCTCTGAGGGATCATGTCGTTGAAAAATATACAAGGGAAATTCGTGATGTTATTACTCAACGGTCTGAATTTTTAACCCATTTGGTCATTTTCGTTTGTGGGAAAAGTGAATTAAAATACCAGAAGCTTTTTTCTGTTATAATTCTTAATGAAGATGCATAATTAACTAAACAAAATTGTTACTATTGCAAATGTTGACACGTAGACAGAGTATATATACATATATAAGTTTACCGAAAATAATTGGACAAATTCAGGTAGCTTTTATCATTTCCAGGTTCCAGACTGAAGATTCTGTTATTCGTTAAAATAAGTCATTAAGCGAATATTATGTCGTCGCGTTTCTCATTTGGGTAAACGTGCTTTCATTAAGAACAAGTATACCTGAAACCTGAAAATATCAAAAGTCTCTCCGAGTTGCTCCGAGTGTTGTCCTGAGCTATGTCTCTTGGAAAAAGAGCAATTTCGAATGGAGAATCAGGTATGCCTCTGAAATGTAGAAGCAAGAACGTGACAATGACTGCTTTCATTGTCATGGGCCCAAGCTTTACGGGACACTTGAGAATTAAGCGACGGTTGTACGATCTCGTATACATCGACACTAAACCCAACTTGCTCATGAATCCAGCATTTCGTATATGTACGTGACTGACTCGAAACGTAAGGGCACCGTTACATTTCTCTTTGGTGCACTCAGGTTTATTAGATTCTATTGGATAGCGTCCAACGGTTATGAAACTGTTAAATCCGTTACATATATGTCTTCCGGATCCGGTCGGAGCCACACCATAAGCCGAAATGTAAGAGATGATTATTCGCTCCCAAACGAAGAAGGTATATTATATATTGTTCCATCTACTTGTGTTTTCGAATTCTGATTACATTGCAATTCTATATTACAAATTATGAATATATGAATTATAAATTCCCCTTTTGGCAATACAATCACATTTTTAAAAAATATATCAAGCACAACGGGTGCGAATTGCATGGATATCCAATTATCCAGGGTAGTGATTTCGGTAATTTGGCCAGATGCCGCGGGTGAATTTGATAACTTCTGAGACTTTGGAGCTTCTGGCGGATTAATATCGCACGCTGTTCCTAGAAATTGTCCTACTCTATTAATGAGGGACAATGCGAACAAACAGACGCTGGCGTATGCATGTTTCACGGCAACATATAGTCTATTGCATGTACAGCAAAATTTATGGTGTAAACGCAGACCAGATGGCACAGCCAGCCGTTTCGCGGTAAAGCAGGTTCAACCGGATGTCCGGCGTAGCTTACAGAATCTCATTGTCAGGTTCCGTAATTAAACAGTGAAACCTATAGCAAACGATTCTGTACTTCTAGTAAACACATCAAGCATTCTTGAATCATCACGCTCGACCAAGGATTACCTTCATAAAATTAGCATTTGTCTATGGAATCTTATGGCCGATTTCTTCACCTCCGGATAAAATTTATCTTGCAGATAAACCTTATTTAACCATTTCTGATTGGTGGATTCAGGGTTTATCTGCAAGATGAATTTTATCCGGAGGTGAAGAAATCGGCCATTATTGTATTGAATTTCATGTATTAGAGTCTCTTCAAATCGATAAAAATGTTCACTTTCCTTTTTATCAGCTTTATGTTAATTAAGTATTATTATTTTTAAGTAATATAAATTTGTCATACAATCAACATTTTTGCATCATCTGTACTCCTCATTAAATTTAAAGTCTACTTTATGTAGCAGAGAAACAGTAAGCATGAACAAAGTACCACTTTTTCTCTTGCAAGTCTAAGAAGATTTGTTGGTGTTTAATGTAATTAATTACAGTCTACGTGAAGCATCTCGGTACTTCATTAGCTGTTGAGGAGGCGTAGTGAGAGGCAAAGTACTTTTAATTAAAGTCATAGGTAAATATAACCTCGTATATTCGAGGCTCTAATCTAATATCAATCTAAACCTGTGTGAGAATTAGAGTTTGCTTGTATTCTGGTTCAGAGGGTGAGTTTATGTTTCTACGAATTTTTTTGCAATTGCTCCTCGTCCTCGCAATAGCCTTAAGGCAGAATCGATTCTTGACTTAGCATCAGAAGGAAATACGCTTTTACTTACGGAAATGTATTCTCCAAGATATTCTTGTGGAGGAATTTATTCACAAAATTGACGGTTGATGAGACACAGTATGTACCCTGGGGGACTTCCGACTTCCGTGCACAAAATCTATTTCCACGACTTACATCCAACTGCAATTTTTACGGGAATGGAATAGAATGTATTTCAAAGAATATTCCTGTCTTATAAAATCCGTAAGTTTTCTGTGCTTAACCAATTTTGCGAGAGCAATCGGCTAAGTGGTCGTCGTAAGAAATATGTTAAAGGTGCCGCATCCGTTTCTAAAGCCATCTATCGAATGCAAAAAGGAGTAAAAATACTCGGGCTCTTACTTTACTGTTTTAGATATCATTCAAGGATGCCTTGGACTTTATTTATTTATCTCGAGTATTATTTACTTACGGGAAAATTCTTCTTCACTCAGAATTATTACTTAAGACTATTATTGCTAATTACAGAAATATGATTGTTAGAATTTCTAAGGGAATTGAGTGAATACCTGTTTCAAATGTTTATAAAGCGAAATTTTTTTGCCAAGCATCTTCAACAAAGGTATAATATTCAACAATTATTGAATTTATAAGAGTCAGTTACGTATGACTCATTAACTTAAGGGGAGACCCGTTTTTTAACCCGTTTAAATTTAAATGGCTAAAAGGTGTTGATTTTTTTTGTATCATTATTTTCAATGTAGAATGACATGAAGTATTTAAAAAAAATATATAGAAACATTTTTGAGCTATGTAGAATTTTTATTTTTTCAAGTATTCAAGATATCGGTAAATCCATACGAGAGTTTGTTTTCATTTTATTAAAATAAAAATTACTATTCATTATTATTTTATTTACTTCCGTATAAGAAATAATAAAAAATGACAATATAAATTTAAATTTAAATTTAAACTGGTTGAAATTTCGGTGGTGTCTTCCCTTAAAAAGAGTTTTAAAATTAGAATTGCGTGGCTGATTATATATCTGAACGTTCTCATCTCTACAATTTATTACTGACTGATTATTATCTATTTTACACACAAAGATAATTTCTCATTATAGAGTGTTACTGTGGTGATAAGATCAAATCAGAATCTTAACCCATTGAATGAGATTTGGATTTCTCTCAAGAACAACTTTAGCGCTTATGAGATAACACATCTATTTCCTCCGTTGAAACCGTTCTCTGGTAGTTTCAGCTTCTAGGAGCGTTTAATCCTTTAGACAGCTGGCAAGAATTTGCAGTAAAATAGGGGTCTTACTGCACAGATTGGTCATTTACTAGGCTGTGATTAAACATAGTCTTTTATATTAAAAAATAATTGGAACATACATAAACAACCAAAAAATATTTATACATATTGTTCATAATAAATAAGGAGCATGTACGTATTAGATCTAAAAATATTTTAGGGGAAAAGAAAGTAAATCTATCAGAATCGATTGATACTTTCTTCGGTTTGTGAGATTCTTGGATTCCGTTTATTAAACTGCTTTCATAGCATCATCTCCTTCTTTTGTTGAGGTTCCTCTCGATTCAGCTGAGTTTCTAGTGCTATTTTCCTGTCTTTGTCAAAACGGTCATAAATGTGCACAATAAGGTCTCCGTAAAATTTCTATGAGTTGACCCAGTATCAGGATGAAAGCAATATCATACAGATATTTGACACATTAGAAATTTATTCCGGAAGTAAATAATTCAGGTTCTAGTATTCGACTCAGTACGGGAATAATATTCTAGTGTGAAATACCAGGCATAAAGAAGCTGAATTTTTCTTTCAAATTATCAGAAAAAAAATTCTAAAATTTTTTGTAAGCAGAAGGAATTTCTTATTTGGTATAATTTTTACGTATTTCAATCTTTATTATTAAAATAGTCGATTACATCTAAGTACTTTAATAAATCTACTCGAATTAATTATTCTTCTTCGATTCTTTGGTTTGTGGAATATTCGAAATTTATGTATTAAACAGTTTTTACAATATCTACACTTTTATTGGAATATCTTTGTATTCAACACCCTTTTTGGCATTTTCTCGTCGTTGTTCATCCTTGGTCAAAACTGTCATAATGAATCCAATCAAAAGAGCTGAGCATAAACCAATATGGGCAGCAATGTCACCGTAAATTGCTATTAATTTACCCAATATTAGAATAAGAGCAATACCGTATACATTGTTTGCAACATTAAGAATTCCAGAAGTAATGAACTCGGGTTCTGGATACGTGTATTCTGCACATAATTCATATCCCAGCGAGAAATAACCGGACATAAAGAAACTAAAACAGGCCGTATAATATTTTTTAGTATTCAGGAAAATTTCATTAGCGAATTGCCATATAGGGAAAGAAACAATAGTTTTCTTGAATTATGCGAACATGGTAAAGGAAGAACAATCTGTTTTAATTAGCGTTAGTACTAACGCATGTTTGCTTACCCAAGAAATATAGCAGATGCATATACCATCCATTTTACTTCGAAACTCACAGAAAATGCAAAAAGAACTTGACCACATAATGTTAAAAAATAGACTATCACTGTTGTTTCTCTGCAACATACAAACAAGAATTGAAATTATTTTAAAATTGAAAATAAATTCTAAATTGAATTTAGAAAAATGTGCGTATGATTATAAGGAGCATAAAAAATATATGTCTCACTTAAATTTATGAGTTTTGTCAACTATTATTCCTATGATGACGGATCCTGCCATTCCAGTTAAAATAATAAGTAAACCAATTCTTCCAGCATCCTCTTCGCCACCCTGGTATAAATAATAAATCAAGTTTAATAATGATATTTTAATATTATTATTAGACTACGTTAAAAGAAAACTTGTACTTCATACTACTGAGTCACACTTTATTTGCGAATTTTTAATTTACAACTTTATTTTGAGTTATTAAGAGAGAATCTTCATCAAACTGACTATCGTCGGTTCAAAGCCTGATTAGATTTGTCGAAAGATAAGGAAATAATTCATATCAGTACTTTATCAGGCAGACTTTACTTTTTAAAATTCCTGGTACTGAATATTATTCTTTATCGATCACTATATCATGTGCGCCTCTATTGCAAACAAAATATAATCTTCATCTTTCCTTGAATATGAATTTTCGTTATTAATGAGATTATCTTCATCATTTTTACATAAAGATTATGAAATTACCGTAATATTCGTTCAGAATGTAGTTGTCGTTAATCTATTTTACATAATTCAAGAACAACTAATCCCCCATGTACTTACAGGGAAATGCTCGAGAAATATTTGATTTAGCAAAGTTGCGAGAGCGTTAAGAACACCAATATTCATGCCATAAGAATTGCAAAGAAGCAAAAAACATTTATTTTTGGAGAGTCTTTTTATTGGTTGGATAAAACCTTCTTTTTTTTCAATACGATTTATCTTCAGTAAAGCTCTTGATTCTGTTGGTGGGAGCTTCGGCTCATTCTGAAAAACTATATTTTAATTGAGTAATTAATTATTATTCAATTCATTAATTATTTAAGATCTTTAAATTCTTCTTTAAGATCTTTAATTTCACTAACTTACACCAGATAACGAGAAGAGCTACAACAGTTGTTATTCCTGCGTATAGATAATAAAGATGTTGGAGTTCCTTGCCCACTGTATCGAGATTATCATGATTTTTTACCATCATTGGTGGAATGAAAAATCCCAAAGCCAGACCCGTTAGAGTTCCGAAAACACCAAGAGAAGTAGCAGTGGACACTTGTTCCGAATGAAACCATTGTGCTGCTAAAAGACTAGGCGCACTCAAGACACATGTCTGTGATATAAAGAGTCTTAATTTGTAAAAAAAAAAGATTATAATTCAATACGAATTAATAAAATTTTTTAAATACCTGCATAGTAGCAACTAAAGTTTGACCAATAAATGATACATAAAATCTACTAGGAGATACTGAGAAAATTTTGACCCAAGCACCAATGCAGGTAATACAAGAGCTTGAAACCATAGTCCATCTTAATCCTATTTTTTCGAAAATATGTGTTGCTGGTGCTACTAATGGAATAAAAGCTAGCATATAAATCATCGCAGTCCAATCAACAGCTACTAATGACACATCGTAATACCTATTTAAAGTTATAGAAAAATTCGTATTAAAAATGTAAATATATATGTATATCAATTTTAATTAAAATAAATTTACCTGCTAATTATATTCGAAATAATTGCATATTGTGCAAATTGAAGAGTGTTTGCCATGCAGCTCATCATAAATAGACCTAGCATTAACCATCTTTTTTTATAAACTTTAACATTCGGTACATCTTTGTTTAACTCGTTTTTGGCGTTTTCCACTACTTTTACTAAGTTCACTTCAGTTAGATTAATTTTATCGTTAGTCATACTAATAATTTTTGTTATCTAAATATTCAATAAATGATCTGTATGGTTTTGTTTGTTTTAGTGAATTATAAGACGTTTATAAGACGCTTTTTCACAAATGAATATGAGTTTTAAATATTTTGCACTTCATTTCGATTATATGTTAATAATTTCAGTTATCACTTTTCGATCTGTATGGTTTTGTTTGTTTTAGTGAATTATAAGACGTTTATAAGACGCTTTTTCACAAATGAATATGAGTTTTAAATATTTTGCACTACATTTCGATTATATGTTAATAATTTCAGTTATCACTTTTCGCGTCAAGTAAACAAGTTTCGAAAGTATAAAATAAAGTCTGTAGATTTCAGTTTGTTAATTGAAAGTAATCACGCACAATACATCTACTAGAGCATATAATTTCACGAGGATACCGACGCAGAATACGAATTTCATAGCACTTATATATAACCTTTACTTGTTTGATAAGAAAATACATACACTTGATAAGAATGTGTCTTAAATTCTATTTAAACCTGTGTGGAAAAATTACGCCTTATGTTCCATGGCCGTCTAATCTAGCATTATCAAGACCGCCTAATTAACTAATTTAGATAGTTTATTAGAAGACTTAACAGCAACCTATTTACAAACGACCTTGAAATTTACACCGCAAAATTGCTCACAGTAACGTGGCACACAAAACGTGGCAAAATTTTCGATTCCAAAAAAAAAGCTTTTGAAATCAGAAACAGAAATAACTGTAGAGCGAAAATTTTGGAACATTTGTTGCCAAAAATTTCAGTTTAAATTAATATTTATTATGTTCCCAACTTCTCAAAATATTATATAAATATGTGGTCCAAAATTTCTCCTCTAAGTCAAAATAGTATTTGTCCGAAACTTACTGTGGTCAATTTATTTTATGGTGTAGATTTGAGGTTTTTCTCCTTATCCATTTTCGCTTTTCCGTTTTTCGCTTTTTCCAAAGTTACGTCATCTACTGAGTCATACCATTGTTGAGAACTCAAATGTCAGAAATGTGTAAGCTTTTTAACACTTTTATATTTATATTTATACATCCAATACGCGAGTTATAAAAACATATTTATGACGTTAAAAACGTCAACAACAGGTCTCAGAAAGTGGCGTAAATTTGCAAAAAAGCATAAACCGAAAAGCGAAGAGTTACACAATTGAATCCCAGAATGCTGACTTGTTAAATTTTCATCTGTCTTAAGATCCCAGTGATTCCCGAAAAATAAGCCGAGAAAAGATGATTTATTGTAAGTTTTATAGCAACTATAAATTCAATGGTGCAAATTCCTGTGTTTTTGAAAAGTTGGACGTTTGATTTACGAAGAAGGTCGTCGAAAATTTATGTTAATGCATTAAAGCATCCGGCGTTGTATTGTTATTATCGCAAGTGTTATTGTCAATGAAGTATCAGTAATTTATCGCAAAACGGTGTGCTTCATCCCTGCGGTGTTGTCCCTTGTCCCGCATTGTTCTAAGAGGAAATTGTGCTGCGCGGTGTGCCGCCAATATTCCGGTCCTGACATTCGGCGGATATTATCTCATCTCTATCCCTCAACCTGGTCCAATCCCACGTCAAACTAAAACCCCTCATGCTAACCCGGCTCAACGATCGACAGTCACCCTCTTCTTCCAATCCCCGATTTCACGTTTTAATCTCATGCAATCTCACTTTAATAAGCCACACGGTTCTGGGCGCAAATCCTTATCAATAATTGTATTTTCGTCACGTAAATTGCTATTGATTCATTTTTATGTTTTATATTCATTAAATACTATTTTAAATCAAGAGTTTTTGTAAAAAATTTGATCCCGTCTAATCTCTTGCTGTAAAAGAAACCAATTGAGACTTTTTTGAAAAAAGTAGAACTTTTATAAACAGATTTTCTGGATGGGAAACATATATTTCAATCCATTCAGCGATATTTTTCCAATTTAATTATTTTTCGCTATTATGCCGGAATATACGATGATTGTTAAATAAACAATTCAGGATTAATATACATTTACGGTATCCTGAATACAATAATTCTGACACACTCGTGGAAGGGTTAACCCGTTAAACGATATCAGGATTAACGTTGATTTATTTCATTTTTCCATAATCCGTTAGCCACATTTATTCTACTGTTTGGTAATTAATGCTGAGATTAAATAATCCATAAAACGACCAGACAACACGTGTACAGTATACGTCGCGATATACTTGTTAGCAAACTAATCCAGAAAAATTTCTCTGTTTTTCAATTTAAATTGAATAATTTTTTCTATCACGGTACACACCGAACGTTTTTTTATTGTGCTTATGTTTTTTTTTTCTTTTTTACACTGATGTCTCCTTTGAAAATAGCAATATTTAAGGCCGTGTGTAAGTCACGTGACTTGGATCTTGTAACCGTATTTTAGGTTTGTAAGTGTCGCATTAAAAAACTAACAATTAAAATTAATTGTTCGTAGCAAATAAACGTAAGTATAACGTTAAACAAGGTTTATCTACTAGCTAAAATGTATTTTCTCTATTTATTTTCAAGTGAAGGGCCTGAAAAAATAAAACTTCCGAATTAATGTAAGAATTTTTTTCATAAATGCATAATGTGCGCTGA
Source organism: Synergus itoensis (assembly GCA_904066005.1). Taxonomy (NCBI): domain Eukaryota; kingdom Metazoa; phylum Arthropoda; class Insecta; order Hymenoptera; family Cynipidae; genus Synergus; species Synergus itoensis. Next base: position 4,578,244 of record CAJFCP010000036.1, on the reverse strand, counting down.
AATGTCCTTGTGCATCGAATATATGTACAAACCATACACATACATAATGTTTAATGAGAAGGTGGAATGCGTTATGTGATACCATTCAATCCAGATGTCTAATAAAACCATGGCAACTGACGCTATAATTAATATATCCAGCGAATGTCAGCGTAATTTGAAAATCCAATTACCATTTCATGAAGCATGTTCTACTTCATTTAAACCTTGCACTTATTTTTAATTGAGACACTTGATGCGCATGCTGTCTCTCTCTTCCTCTCTCTCGCTTCCTCTGCGAAAGTTGAAAACTTTAATACATTCATCCTAATTTAGAGTTTTAATTGAAAATATTTTCTTGAAATTATCATTTTCTTCATCCGTTAAAATTACACAAATTGAGCGCTCTTGTTTTCAGAATTATAAATTTAGAAAAGTTCATGATGAATGATGATATACTTTCACTTTGTTCTTTTTCGACTGTTTGCGGTGGAATAAAAAGAAATAATACGACTGTGTAAATACTTGGTATAATGTTAAAAAGCTCAGCTCATTTTCGCAAAGGGCCAGAATATTCGCTTTCACATTTCCTCTTCATTATATTCCTGAGGTAGAGAAAATAAATTTGATTTAACATACCTAAACCCTCCGCTACGGAACTACGCACTCGAGATTCGTTCCAACAATTAGCGCCCTTATATATTAAGGACCAAGGGCTTTCTACATCCATTGTCTGAATTCCAGTAGCAGTTATAGTGGAAGTCGAGATTTTCCCATCATACGTTTTAGTAGTACTTGCATAAAATTACTATCATGTTTCTTTAACTCGAGAGGAATTATTCACTAAATACTATATAATTATTTAATCCAATGCTGCATGAAATTTTCACTCGCAAAATTGTAAAACAGATACTTCACCAGTTTCCTGTTTATAAAAAATTTTGTAAAATTCGTCAGAGTTTCAGTATCTTTCAGTAGTATTATTTCGCATTAAATCTTTATAGCATTCATGTTTTATGTTTTAGTGTGTCATAGAACAAGTTTACTAGTTTTTGCTTCAGGTGCATATATGCATATATATCCATGTGATAGCATTCATCGCAAGAGTATCTGTATGCTCAGCTGCCACCTAATTTTCTACCCACACTTGTGCCTGAGTTACTGCTAACTCGTCCGTGAATCAAGGATGCCTAAAGCAGTCGGGATTTGGAACTGCCTTAAACAAATTGGCTCATTGTAATGTGTCTCAGTAAATAAATAGTTACAATTGTACTAATAAAGCTTTCTGTATATTCTGGAAAAGCATAAATATATTTAATGTAAACAACCTGAGAATAATAAAAATAAAAAATAACTAGGTATAAAAATACACAAATAAACCTTTCAGTTTCGTAGTAAGAAGAATTTTCGACTTTAAAAATCTTGGTTACAATATTGTAGCACCATGCAAATGAGAAAGAAAACGCACACAGGGGTGTCATAGACTAACTGAAAAATTTAGCTCGAGGAAATTTACTTACACTTGCCGCTCTAACTTTGCTTTCTTTTATTCACCATCCTATTCTCCTCTGCAAAATTTTAGTCATAGCCACGAGTTCGTAAAGAATACTTACAATTTTTTTGTTTCGACATATATTCTAAAAAAACTCTTTTTCAGTTTTTATTAAGTAAATTAGACACATAATCCTATCTTAAATTAAACAGATTACTTATAGTAAACTTTTAGTGCGTTTTTTTATATCAGTTTTTAATATATTAATATTTGATATATATGTATTCGTACATTTACAGATCAGTTACCATCAGACTCATGAGATTTTATGGGATTATAAAAGAACTTTAAGATATTTGACTATATTTTGTGGAATTTTTAGGAATTTGAAGACATTTCATGAGATTTCATGGGATTTTAAGTAATTTTATAGGATGTAATGATATTTTGGGAGATTCTAAGTAATTTTAAGAAATTTTAAGATATAATACTTTATGAGATATGAAGTAGTGTTAAGGACATTCATTTTCAGAAATTGTAAAAGATTTGATAGGATTTCATAGGATTTTAAGCAATTTTAAGGGATATAATGATAAATTGTAGAATTTTAAGGAATTTTAAGAAACATCAAGGAATATCTAGGGATTTTCAGGGATTTCATGACATTTTATGTGATTTTGACCATATTTTGTGGAAGTTTAAGTAATTTTAGGGAATTTTACGATATTTGATGGGATATTTAGTAATTTTAAAAACTTTGAAGGAATTCAAGGGATTTTACGAAATTGCAGTGGATTTTCAGGAATATTAAGAGATTTAATGAGACTTAGTGAGACTTTGAGTAATTTTAAGTGATTTTACGAAATTTAAAAGAATTTCACTATATTTAGAAGAATATCTGAGGCATTTTTATGAAACTCATTGAGATTCCTGAAATTAGACAAGGAATTACAAGTTTTTATATTTCAAGAATTAAAAATTCTCAATTATTTTGCCTACTATATTTATCATTCTGTTTTTGGTTCAAATTAAATAGTAATTTTATATTAATATTAATAAAATAATAAAAAAGGAGATCTTTCGGTATTTAAGAATCTCTTTATCCGTCAAGGCTCTTCGTTCAGAACCAGTTTGCCGAAGCATGATGGCCGCAAATCTCAGCGAATCTTGCAATCGGTGTTATTTATTGGAAGACGCATCGCCTCGCACTATCGGTCGGCCCTCCCGAGGAAATTCAGTCGTAGATCACTCCTTTTCAAGTCGCGATGGTGAGAGGATGTGAAACCGCAGCGAAGGATGACGGGGATGCTGAGGGTGTTGGGGCCGAATGCAAGATGGTGGGTGAGAAGTGAGGGGTGGAGACATGGACACGAAGAAGGTCGGCCAGGGAAGCTGCGGAGCACCTAGTAAAAGAGGGGCTGGTGAGAGATATCTCCTTATGTCGGATGAGCCAGGACATAAACGTACCTTCGGCGAAACACGTATATCATATTTTCTTTGCCGCTGAAATCGATGAAACGACCATCTAAGAGTATTCCTTCCATACCAGCAAGTAACCTACGATTTTCTAAAACCTTTCAAGCCACCGCACTCGCATCACCGCTGCAATCGTAAGCAGTCACCGTTACAGTACAACCCCTCGCTGAGTTTTAAATTACCCCTTATGAATTATATTCCTGCAAATTTCAAAAATTTGCTCTTCTATTCCTGCTACTGCATTTTATTTTTCCTGTGTAAACTGAAAATATGCAAACAACTGCGTACACGGTTTCTGCAAAAATTTAATCATGCGGAAAAACATTATTCAGTGAAAAAGTTGTATAATATAATTTAATTAAGGATATGTCGAGTATAGTATGCAAATGAAATGTTACATAGAAATACTTCTTTGAAGAGCGTTTTCGCGACATCTTTGAAAAGAAATGTCAAACAATAAGGATTTATAATAAAAGATAAAATAATAATTAATTTTTAAAATGATATTCTCTGATGATACTTTATATTCTTTATATTCTTTCGCTTCGTTTGTCGTTTCTCTATAATATTCTAAGGAAGGATTACGCTGTAATGGGAGAGGATGAAGATCAGAGTAAGTATCTCGTGTCAGCAAAGGCGAAAGGTGTGCTTTTAGAAAATTATAAGTAAAAAATAAATTAGTTTCCTGTCCACACAGGTGAATATTCATCAGCACGTATACGTGTACTATACTCGTCTTTCATTAATATGTATCGTGGCGAATTAGTCTCCCTTGACGAAGCGATTTTAAAGCAGTTCCTAGTTCCTAGAACTCAATAATAGAAATCATTGTCAAAATTACTCGGGTTTTATCAAATTCTTTTGCTCTTCTTGTAATAATATACATAGTTCTTTTCAACTATTCACCTCGAAACGAAAATTCATCTCCACAGATGAATAAATTTTAGTCCATGTTAAATTACTTTGAAAGCTGTAGATAGAGTAGAAAGAGAACTCGAACCTAAAGTTAAATCCTGAAAGTCTTTTAACGCTCTTGTTTCCGAACTCCACCATTTCTAGTTGCCTCGGGGTGACTAGTAGAATTGCTAACGCAATCCGAAATCGACCCAAGTGATATTGCAATGCAAGACGGAACCTTCAAGTCTTTCTCTGGACTTTGCACCAATTATGAAATCACTCGAAATCTTCATGCTGCAAAATAGGTACTCCGACCGCGGTGTTTCGGCGAGAACTTGGCGAAGTTGCGAAGGTAGAGATTTTCTTTACGGGACGGCCAATTTGAAACTTATGCAAATTCTACTCTCATTGAATAAATTCGTTGTGAAAACTCCTCCCCGAAATAGCGCTTGACTTCGAAACAGAACACTATACATTTGCAGAGTACATACATTAACAAATATTATTAAAACTTTTACTATATAAAAGAAATCTTAGTGTTACTATCATGAATGTTCAGTATGAATTAACATTCGTGGATAACTAAGTCTCTTAGAAAAAGTTAAATTTGCACTTTTCATCGTATTCTTAAAAAGTTTTTGCAATAATTTTTCTGATGTAATGGACTTTATTGAGAACTGGAATTACATTTTTGAAAATGGAGAAGCAATTCAGTTGGAATATAAAGAAGAGAACAGTTGTAAATGATGTTATGAGATGAATTGCTTCCTTTGGTTATTTGGTTATCTGGAAGTACTTCAAATGTAGGTCAGTAATGTTACTAGAAATAGTTTCTGCAATTGGATTTCCTGGGACTGAATACATGTTTCAGAAACGCCAGAGTCCAGTGAGCTTGGTGTGAACGTAACGAACTTCTATACCAAGCAGCTGAGCGCGGCCAACCACCGACTCTCACAGTAATCTTGTTCATTCAAAACGCAACTTTATGTTCATCGTATATAATACTTAACTTTCTCTACCACAGCAAGGCACTGCAATACATTTTGTGACTAGAGAAAATCTACTAAACTCAATCGACGTGACCCTCTGTTTCCAATAAATGATAATATTATGCAATTGATATTATTATTCCAGCGGAGTTAATTATGATAATCGCTAAATTACTAATATTAAGCAACAAAAGATTAATCAAATTATGAGTGGTATAAAAGAAAAAAGAGGTTTCTTTAAGAAATAAACAATGAATAAAAAAGCGAAGTAAAAAAGTGGAATGGAAGGTAAAAGAAGTTACGGGTGAATATGCAATGAAGCGTCACATTCTTTAATAGAAGGGTATTGAATTGTGCTTTCTTGGACAAGACCTTATATTTCTATGAGGGCAGTGGCAAAAAGGAAGAAGATGGGCGCCCGTTGAACGCGAATTGAGTTTTGCAGCTCTTCCAACGACTCGGAAATTGTATTTCTTAGTGCCAATTGCCGATGAATTCTAAGGGCGCATCTGTTCTTCAAGACTCGAACTCGATAATGAATTTCTATTTTCTTCAAAATCTGCTTTAAATTGATAAATTGTTGCATTAAATCGATTTAGTACATTAATAAATCATTAAGTCCATGTATATCATCTGGTGAACGCAATTTGCAATTTTTCTTGAAAATAATGACATGCAACAGAGTTTATTTTTCTTTTCATCATTGCAATTGATGCACGCCACAGTTTTACTCAATTTTTTCAACGTCATTAATTAATGGCCTCTTGAGACGCCTGCATTGCACAGACGTCGCCACTCAACCCGGCTTTCTAATTTATTTCAAGCGTGGATTACCGTAGAATGTTAAACAACTGCTATTAATAATTGACACGTTGTTGTTGCAATTAATATTAAGCATTAATAAAGTTTTTATTAATTAAGTTTGTTGGCACATTTGAGGTGAAAAATTCAATTAAGCACTAGACATACCAAATCTTGCGTGTAGGCATGTTAGAAAAACTATCTTTTCAATTGTCGATCTACTCGAGACATCCCTAACGAATCCTCCACCTTCGCTTCGCTCAATTACGTTCGTTTCACACTTCCCTCTCAACTCGTTTATCCTTAAGCCCTGACTCGAAGAAAGTCGAAACTGGAAGAAACCTGAGTTGAATACAAGGAAATGCTAGCCGAGAACGAAGAGTGATTCTTCCCCGTCGAAAGATTTTCTTCCAGGAATGTTGCTTTTATCCAATACGGAGAAAGTACATGAGCTAGAATTTCCAAGAAATTTCCATCTACACAGCAAACTGAACGAAGTGAAATATCCAAATAGACATGAAAATTGTTTTCGCGTAAATTCGAGTCGTGAGGTAAACCTACAAACATGATATGTATCTTGGATTTGTGCTTTATATGAAATTCATATTAGACATCTAAATCGATGAAGTTTTTGACGAAAGACTGATCTATTCTACTTAAGATCTTTTCTTTTAATACCGCGTCCCTTTTTCATTAACACTAAATACAATTTCTGACTATACGTTGATCTGTACTACTTAAATTTCCCTCTTTAGTTGGTATCCTAAAATTTTCTGACTACACGTTGACCAGTACTACTGAAAATTCTCTTTTTTAAAATATCAATAATTTAATTGACCTGTTATTTATTTGGCTAATTTCAGTGCCTGACTGTACGTTGATATGTTCTACTGTTAATCTCTCTTATTTCCCTTGACTTGATCGACTGTGGGTTGATCTGTACTACTGAAATTTCCCTCTTTAGTTGGTATCTAAAAATTGCTGACTACACGTTGACCAGTACTACTGAAAATTCCCTTTTTTAAAATATCAATAATTTAATTGACCTGTTAATTCTTTGGCTAATTTCAATGCCTGACTGTACGTTGATCTGTTCTACTGTTAATGTCTCTTACTTCCCTTGACTTTATCGACTGTGGGTTGATCTGTACTACTGAAATTTTCCACTTTAATTGGAATCTAAAAATTTCTGACTACACGTTGACCAGTACTACTGAAAATTCCCTTTCTTAAAATATCAATAATTTAATTGATCTGTTACTTCGTTGGCTAATTTCAATGCCTGCCTGTACGTTGATCTGTTCTACTGTTAATCTCTCTTTCTTCCCTTGACTTGGTCGACTGTGGGTTGATCTGTACTACTGAAATTTCCCTCTTTAGTTGGTATCTAAAAATTGCTGACTATGCGTTGACCAGTACTACTGAAAATTCCCATTTTTAAAATATCAATAATTTAATTGATCTGTTAATACTTTGGCTAATTTCAATGACTGACTGTACGTTGATCTGTTCTACTGTTAATCTCTTACTTCCCTTGACTTTATCGACTGTGGGTTGATCTGTACTACTGAAATTTCCCTCTAGTTGGTATCTAAAAATTTCTGACTATGCGTTGACCTGTACTACTGAAAATCTCCCCTTTTTATCGTCTCCCTCACTCTTCTCATCACGTGATCTATTATTCAAAATAATTTCAAACTGAAATTAATTAAAATGAAAATAAAAATTATTAAATTACATATTCTACTGTGAGTTGTGACATTGCGTCTCTTCCTACTATAATCGTTCTTTTATATGACAACTAAAATGTGTGAAATGTTCAGAATAGGGTAGCAGAAAATTTTCATAAAAATTGCATAAGAGTCAGTAAATTTCGTTTCAAGGAACTGGAGCGTGAAGTAGAAACGTCTAATTATCTTGCCTTATAAGAGAAAATTAGTGGACTTACGTCATTCTCCAGCTATTCTCCAGTTCATCTTGTCTGTTAATTCCTCTTGCTGGAAGAATGGAGATTATGCAAATGCATACGGTATTTTGCGAAATCAAAATACAGGCACACATTTTAAAAAAAGTTTCGGCATAAAATTAAACCGTTTTAAAAAAAATATGTATGCATGAAAAATAACGTCGGTTTAAAAAATATCGTTATGACTTCTTAAATACATGTATTATTTTGAATAACTATAGGATATGAGTAAATGTTTCAACAAACTCTTGGTGAAGTGACAGCAACGCAATATAAACGGAACCTCATTAAAATGAGTGTATTTCTAACTAACGATTGCGAGTTATTTAAGTTGATAAAGTAATACGCGACTCGTTAATGAAAACACAGAGCACATTTATACATATATTTCACACTCAGCATCACATGTGAATGACAACGAACAATTAAAGCGCAACACGATTGGCTAACTTTTTAGCTTCCACACGACTCGTGCAAATTAAAATTTTTTTATTTCCGTATTCGTAAATACCTATATATTTTCCGAGAGGTCTTTTCGTCGCAACATTAGCGGCTTTCATATAATCCATTTTAATATCACAACGAAATTACGACAGTAAGTATGAAATAAACCTCTTGAAAATCTACAAGTCGTGAAATATTAAATTTCGTATCCCGTGTAGAATTAAATCACGCTTCAATGAAATAACAAGTACATACTAGTACAATATTCCTGTTTTCGTTGAAACAATTTCTCAAAACGTTACAAGTGTTTTGTGAAAACTGATTAAATTGAATTCTAGATAACAAATGGAAATACTTTCGAGTAGATCGTATCATTGAATTTCGTCGAATGAAATCATGGAAGATTGGCTGTGTAGGGATTTTGAAAAATAAGTGAAACCTTAACATTTTTATAACATCGCTTCTATATTCATAACATTTATTTCGGTCTTGTTTAATAAAATACCCTTACATCTGACTTACATGTACATGTGTGTCGCGCATGTGTGCGTTTTTACCAACGCAATATAGGTATATGAAAAAGAGATGCTCACTTAGAACTGATTGCGAGAACGTTTGGCACGTGCAGCGATATAGACAAGTCAGTGAATATATATCCCACTTAAATAGCTTCCAAGGAAGATATGAACCGTTTTTATGAGTGAATGAATACCCTCGCATTTGACGAAGGCGTTTGGGTTAATGGCGAAAGACGTAAATCACGAAATTTAATGCTGTGCGCAACTTTTAATCGTAAATCCTGTTTTAAAAATCAATATAAAAAAGGTCCGTATATAAATTTTTAACGGGATCAATTATATTTTTAACTTTTAAGTGTTCTTTAAATTTTTCCAAATAAAATAGTATTGTATTTTTGATATTTCGATTTTGTGACTGTACACAAGTCATAAAAAAACCAGGTTTGGAAAGGAATTTCTTTTTTACCCTCAGCTCGTAAATTACAGTCATTAATGAAAGATTGCACTTTTCAGAAAACTTAAAATTGTGTTTTTAACTGGAAAAAAAATCTATTTGTCAGGGAAAATAAGAAAGATAGATAATAAAAATAATATAAAATTTGTTTTTGTACACGGAAAAAAGAAAATGGCTGAATTTACCATTTAAAATAGGTAAAATGCGCTCTGAACGCAGTTTTCCTGGAATTTAGTAACTTTTCCTATTTCAAATTGTAACGTTTGCAATGAAAAAACAGGGTTTGCAATTTTTTTAGCAAAAATTACAATTTTAAATAGTAAAACTTACTAAATTCCTGACCTAATTGTACCTATCAGGAAGAACGTCATGACTAATTATGCAAGCGATTACAGTGTTGCAAATTTTATATTATTTTTATTATCTATCTTTCTATCTTATCTATTTTTAAATGGTAAATTCAGCCATTTTATTTTTACCGTGTATCGTGAATTCGTTAACCCACATTCGTTAAACTTCAAAAATGATAAACATTTTCAATAGATATTTCATGACGTGTAATTAATGTAAGGCATGGAAGAGACGTTTTCAATTTAAAAAAAATTTATTGATCGATGAGGTTGCAAGAACGTTTACGGTGACACTTCATTAAACGCTCTGTAGTATTAAATTTAACGCATCGTGCTTAACGATCAGTCGGAACCTAGCGACATGCCACCTTTAAGGTCCCGTATCGTGCCGAGGTGGTTGGATTAAATTCCTCGACGAAGTTCACTTTGAAACAGCGTAGCGGTCAGGTATTTGCATTACATCTAAACTGCATGGATTATATTAGCACTGGCGTAAGCTGTGTTCAAACTATGTTCAGACTATGTCTGTTACAATTAACAGGAACAGCTGGACCAGACTCGACTTTGTTCGTTGTTCCATCTGGAACTGGATATAGTGTGCAAACGAAGAGAAGTCTGGGAAACCATGTCCTATCCAATCTGATGTTCATATCGATTCCATCCAACAGAAATTGCCGAACAATACTGGCCTTTGCTTTTCGTTGAGTAAACAATGTTAGGAAGAAGTTTCTCTGAGAGTATCCTTCCGCACGAGTTTCCCATTCAATTGGCACAGAGTATCGATCAACAGCAATTTTATTTGTTTCCTTTTTTATACCTTTAACATTCGAGGTAAATTAAAACCAGAAAAATTCTCTTCAAAATTCTGAATACAAAGATTCCAGCGAGGCGCGGCGAATTAGCATCAGAAAAATGTATGCACCGATGTTTTGAAGAGAAGCACTAATCAATACTTCTCAAACTGAAATTTTGGGCATAAAGGATGCAGTTAAAAAGTCGATCATATTCTGGCATAATAGTAATTAAAAATTCGCTATTTTAATTTTACTTTGTATTAAAATTTATCTGAAACATTGACGACGAGCTGAGGGCAAGAAAATGAAGGAAGTGTGTTGTGAATTTTCAGGATTACATGGTAAACTGAGCAGTCTTGGTTTCATTTTGAGTTAATATCAAGCAACGTTATGAAAATTAAACTAATTTCTAAATTTCAGATTGATATACAACAAAAAACATAAACTAAAAATTATTCCTTATTACTGGCACGTCGAACATGTGACGCAGTATTAAAAGTGTTTAATTGAAAGGTCGTGACACAATAGAATGGAGAAAATTGAAAAAAAGGATGGGGAGACAATTCACTCGACAGTGAATTTCTAGTTGTATGTGTAGTCCGTGCTCTTCGAACAGCCAGTCATTCGTCAAATTAAGGCTTTGATATTAAATATAATTAATAAATTCGAATATTGAAAATGTGGTCGTCACTCGAGTTGATGAAAGTTGGTTGATGAAGAATGTCATTGATTAAAAAAACTCCTTTACAATAATTTTCTTTTTATTATTAGATATGCTTTTTACAGATTCATCTTCAGTTCATTTTTTTACAAAATGCGAATTTTACAATTTGAATTTGAGGTGTGAGATTTTCGGCTTCCTCATTAAAATAATAATTACTGTTCCACGGCCTCCGATTCGCCGACAATTTTGTTCAAATGGGTTCCATCCACACTGTAATAGGCATAAAGTACTTATCGTTATGTCGTTACACGCTCACTCCTAATGTCTTATAGGCACCCTATGTATGGTGTATCGTTGAATATCCTTTTCCCTATTTCAACCCCTCACTCTTTAGCGCCGTAAACGATTTACAATAACAACAATTCGCTTTACCCTGTATACAACCGGTAGTTATATCTAGATAGGCGAGGAAACGAGTATGGGGAACAAAGTTCTATATTTTACAATATATGCATAGAGTTCATGAACCCGATGCTTTAGAGACGCTTTTCTCTAACAATATCCATACAATGTTCTGTCACGGACGGAAGATGCACGCGCACTGTAACTTATGCAAAGTTCACTCAAGAGGAAGGACAATAATTTAACTTTTACTTCACTACAACATAAGCCTGGATTTCTTAGAAAATATCCACAAAAGATTTCTGGATTTTACCTATAAATTCTTATAGGTAAAATAAGACAAAAAATATTTGATATAAAAGACTTGTGAAATGTACAAAATTGGAAATAGAAAGAATTTTAGTTTCACCGATTCATATTTTTAAGACTTAGGTGATTCTAAAGATTAGGAATTTAACTGTCTTGAAATATAAAATCGTTAGTCAAGTTCTTGACATAATAGTAACAGACATAATCTTGACATAATTTTGAAAAAATCTTTGACATGACTCACTCGTAAAAAATAGAATGTCAATAAATTAACAATAAATATATTAACCCTTAAATAAGAGTTTAATAAAAATTTGGGCACGTGCGTGATTCTCATAGCTTCAAGGACCTCAGAACTGAAATAAAATCTTTTGAAATCTGTACATTAATGCTATGTTCGCCTCAAAAGCGCCGAAGTGTCGCGCACAGCAGTGAGCGTGGAACGGAGTATTGCACAGAATTAATTACAATCGTTGACAATAAATTCAACGTAACAAAAATCGAATAACGTCGTTAGGTTTTTTTTATTATTTCATATAAACACACTAATAACTACGATAATTCTTACGCGGTACACTGTATACTATTTATATCTTTTTACACCACTAGGACGCTTCAGCTCTCAATAATAATCATCTGTACAAGTTTAATTAGTAATTTTTTTTACACGTGATACACACAGCGCGCATTGAAGCGTTATGAGCTATTCAATTCATCGAGCAACAGTTTTGAAGGATGACGCGACTTGTTGAGGCTAAAGAAATGCGATTAAGATCACTGGCTGTACGCGGAAACTGAGTATCAAAAAGTTTTCGGGAATATATTGATAACAAAGATAACAACAGATTTATGAATGGACATGGAAAAAGGCATTCGGTGGTAATTCTAGACTTATTTTTCCAGGTCTATTCCATTATTTTATAAACTCTAAGATATTACTTTGGAAGACGGAAGGTGTTTAATAAACGTAAAAAAGAAAGCTTGGGATCTTTGGCGAGTAAAAAGTCTTCTGTGTAGAAAATGGTGGGAATTCGTCGCGATTCTATAGGGGTATGTCCTTCATCTTAGACTATCGCCCTGAGACGTAGATATTAGATTGATCCCAGAACACACCTGGCACGGAAATAAATTTACGAGTATCCTGGTAAGAAATGATTCAATCTTTCAAGAAAAACATCTTTTTCTGAAAATTTCAATTTGTGATTCTTTCTGAGTGTAATAAATATTTTTAAAAACATGAATTATTTCCAAAGAGAACCATTAGTTGTTTTCTATGCGAATGTATGTGTTCTCCTGGGTATTTTTGCATTGTAGAGAAACGGAAAAGGAGAATTTTGAATTCACTGAAATATTGATAGCCTTCACTTCAATTTTATTTTTGGATTAGACTTCTGATGTTAACGTTCCTTCTTGGAGAAAACATATATAAATAATACAGTAATATCAAATAACAGGAAAGTCTGCTTGTACTATTATTACCAGGATGCTTGAGAATTGGAACGTTTGATTCCGTGCTTATGTACAAAATATTATTTATATTTATATATAAAGAGGCGACTTCATACCGATCGAGTCGAATTTACTTCCTGGGTACACTAATGATGGCACTTTGAAGGACGCGAGGAGTGCTTTTAAAGAAGTTCCTCATTATCGTCAGAAACACCGTACATCTGAGGCCTTCGTTCCAGCAGCTGTTGTTGTTGTTTCCGATTTTGTAGTAGTGCGATGCTGGCAGCTTTATAGTTTATAGGCCCGTACGATCGGTAGTCGACGTCTGCGTAATCCAGGTCAGAAAATTCCGGCTTGAAAGGCTGAGAGAAAAGAGAAAAGTTTGAGATTTAGAGCAATTGTAGAAACGAATTCTGTAGTGTTTCACAGAGTTTTGTAACTTAAATTGCATCTCATTAATAAAAAATGACACAAATGGAATTTTTTCTGCAAATTTTGTGTAATAGAATCAACACTAAAACCATGCCACACGAACCAAAAGCATTTTGTTAGTGCAATTCATATCTTAATTACGGACAAAATATACCGACCTCGAAAAGTGTTGTAGATATCATGGATTTTCCAGTTAAAATTAATTTGGATTTATTTCAATTTATATTAAAATTTAATATTCAAAATGGAACACCCGTTACTTCTTCTGATTAGTTATTGAAATTTGTAAAAATAGAAGGATATGTTACGTAGCTCAAAAGCCTCTCTAATTACAAAATCGTTATAAAATGTCTCGTTAATGTATCAAATATTTTGTTTAATTAATTTCGAAGAGCTATTAATTAAGTATACATACTAAACGATTGTTAAAGTTTCATTACATGGTGGGAATATTTAATCAATTTGTTTTTGAAATATTGATCTAATATCTGGCTTGAAAAAAAGCTAGTCATGAATATTTATAAAATCAAATTCTCTTTCAATATGTAAAAAAAAATCACAGAGGTGCTTTTTATGGCAGAATATCGATTCGAGATAGCTATAAACGCTACCGTGATAATAAATATTTACCGTAGTCCAACTTCCCAACTCGTAAAGAAAGTTGTTAATATTTAAGCGTAGCAAAGCGAGTATTAGGAAAGCGAACGAAATACAGTTCTAGTGGATCGTACTCTATACGATTTCCTACACAGCCTTACCCAGGTTGTATGTATACAAATATTGTTACTTTTATACTCAGAAATCAGTTTGTTTGAATCAATAAAATACTTTGTTTAGCCCCATAGTACACAAATGTTTATTTGATTGAACCAAACTGTTTTCTGAGTGTATGAATAAAGTGAAGTTTTTTGTTACAGTGCATACACATTTTAAATTTGAGATTAAAAGCTTAAAATTTCTCTTTCAAAGGTGTCAAGCACGTCAAGCAGACGGAAATGGAAGAGAAAAGTCAAATTGAAACGGCAAGAGAAAAGAAAAAGCAAGATGGAATTTTTAAGCTAACTTTTTCAACTGAAATAAAATTGCTTTTGATTCTAAGAAAAAGCTAGGTTCTAAAAATAAGACAAGAAAGGAAGAAAGAAAAAGTCAAATGAAAGAGTCAATGTTGCTTTTTTATAATAATTCACCATCTAGTTAATTAATCTTTCAGTTATGACATTATTTTATATTTATGAAATTTTCACATGGTCATAAATTTAATAGTTATTTTTAGTTGAAATACGGTACAGTAAAAGTGATTTTAAATGGATATTGTAAATGATTTATAATGAATTTTATGGAGTTAATCAGAGAAGAACATCAACTTCTGAAATGTTCAATCAAAGTCAAAATATTTGTACTTTAAAACTGCTAGGTAGAAGGGGAAATTCCAATATAATGGATGAGCTTTATAATTATGTACCTACAGTCAGCAACTTCTTCTAGTAAATATACGTGTCGCTCATTCTCGGTGGACCCTCCTACGAACAGACAGTGAGATATAATTTTCACGAGTGATTCTATTCGAAATAATATTTATCTAAGTGGACGATCATGTGGCGACGATTTGATAGGATTGTAATCTTTAACTGGGGTTAGGTAAACAATACCAAACATGAATACAAATGTGTCTATATTATCGTTTTCTGTATGCATTGTACAGAATATATAGAGGCTTTTGAGCGCAGTAATTCGTTCTCCTTTTAGTACCGAGCTCATGCAACTTGAAGTGATAATGTTTCAGTGCTGTGTACAAATAAAAACTGTAGGTCTAAGCAGCTTCTACAAGAATTATCTGCAGTTTAGAAAGAATATAATTAAAGTTCGTAAATTCCGGTCTCTCGTAAAAAAGTACATAATTTCTTAAATTCATTATTCATAATTTGCTGTAAACACTTGCAAACTATAAATTTTGTAATTTAAAATTCAAGGGGAGAAGCAACCTAAAAGTTTAAAGATGATGAAATTCTCGAAAAATGTACCTCTCAATGGTATGAAAATTCTAAATGCAGCAGAATTAATGAATAATTATAAGCAATTCAAGTAAAGAGTCATTGTTTTTGTTTGGTTTTACGAGTATACATACAATAAAAGTGCAAGCATAATTGAGAACAGTCGGATAATGGTTTTAAAGGCAGTCTTGCATGAAGTGATACTAATTGTGGGCCTGAGAGAAACGCAATACAATTCCGCGTTACGATCGATTCTCCAAAATCAGATAGAATGAATGAAGTTTATCAAGTAAAACTGGATGTAGTTAGTGTTTTGTTAGTGTTTCCTGGATATACCTACTTTAGACCATTTGCTTTCGAATTACGAATTTCTAGTTCACATAACATAATTGTTATTCCTTGGTCAAGCGTATCCATACTCAGCCTGGAAATTAGCTAAGCAACCCTATTTACGAAACCTCATGGTTGAATTTCATTGATTAATTTCATTGAATTGATTAATTTTCATCAATTTAATGCTTCTGACCTAATTTTGTAAAGTAACTGCAGAACTAATTATCTTAATTATCATGTTAATTTAATATTATTCGTACCTTTCATGACAAATCATGTGATTTTAGTTACTTTGATATCAAATTGATATTAATTTATGTTGCACTAATTGACTAAATAATGGACATAATAAAAATAACATTTAATTGAAGGATAATATATCTCATTAGTCAGTTCTAACGTCACTAACAATTCTTTTGATAATTCAATAGAGTCGTGGGATTTTTCAATTTAAACTCAATATTTCAGTATAACCATAATTTTACTTCTTTTTTAGTAAACTTTTTTATCTCTCAATTTAATATTTATAAAAATATGGATTACTAATGAATTCAAATTTTCTACTTGAGAAAAATGTGAATATATTCAGTGAAATATTATATTATAAATATTAAAATCTATTCATACGATTATCGATGGTTTAATATTTTACAGTTTTTATATCCAGACTGAATTCGAAATTAATAAACCAGGAGTATTATTATAAGAAGTATAAAATTGAGAACACGTTAATAAGTGATTTTCAATTTTCTTTTTCCCTCTAAAGTTGTCTAGTCTACTCCCTGGACAAGTTGACAAAAATACTTCACGGAGAAAACTGGATATTAAACCGTAATATCTAGATATTTAAATATAATATCTTGATGTTAAAACTTAATATCCAGATATTAAAATATATAATCCAAATATTCTAACATCCAATATTTTAATATCAAGATATTATATCTAAATATCTAGGTAGTCGTCCCATAGTTAAATACAGGCACGTACCCAGGGGGGGCCCCGAGGGGCCCCCCCTTTTGTAAATTTTTACGTATGATATTCTGAAGAATAACAAGATATGCACAAATAAACAGCCAATACAAAAATTTTGCTATTTTTTCATTCAGCAAAACATTTGTGCTATATGTATTAACAATTATCGATATTTAATGATATTACTTTTGAATCTGTGCCCCCTCACCCCTCCGAAACAAAATCCTGGGTATGGGCCTGGTTAAATAGCTAGATATTACGGTTTAATATCCAGTTTTCTCCGTGTTGTTTTGTGAGCATTCATGAGACAAAAATGAGGCCATTGTAGATAAATATGTGTGTAAAGTATCGATAAAATTTAGCACGAAGCTGGCGTCTCCTACCTTTAAACGTCGATTTCCTGACCGACGTCGCGAAAGTGGAGTTCGGCGTACTGGGTGATCGAAGGCATCGAGGACGATCGAGCGTCTCGAGAGCTCGTTGAGTACCTCTTCGACTCCTTGTTCCGGTTTTTGGTCAGGCTAAGATCGGCATAATGCAAGCCGCCTGCCCCACCATTACCAGGATACCGATTCGACTCCCGATCATGTTGCTGCTGAGTGATTAAATTCGGCCTTGGATAATCGGCCGGACACTCCGATATCGCGTCCTCATAATAATGGGGATACGAAATTTTGTAACTTTCTGGTATCCCCAGTTCCTGGACCCGATTGAAGCTCGTCTCGCAGTGATTGTCGTTAGACTGTCTCCGCGACTCCGATCGCCTCTTTTGTTTGCGATCGCCTCTTCCGTGTTTGCGGTATTTTCTACGATCGTTGCGTCTACCCGTGGAGTTGGAATGCTGACGATCATAGGTAAGATCCAATTCGTCTCCTTGGACCAAGGAAAGGGGAACGCTGGTACTGCCATCAGGATGCATCAGGGAATGACGATTGTTAGTTTGAACGTAGGAGGTCTGCAGGGGACTGACTACGGAGGAATGGTAGAGGCTTCGCGTTAGTGGCAGTGTTAGTTGGCTGGAACTGTTGCTCGGCATAGGATAACCGTACTGTTCCATTTCCTGCTGCTGGTGTTGCTGATAGTGCTCTTTGTAGTCGCATATGCTGTTGTTGGTCTGCAACATTCATGGTTAGTTCCCTAGTGGGATGGTGTATAGCTAGAAGTTAGTGTGTTAACAGAGGAAGGTGCCAGAGTGCGAGGAAAGGAGCATATTTTGATACATCTCCAAACAATTACTCAAAAACTGATCCTGTACATGGACAACAACAATTCCAGTTTCAGTTGAGCCTCCAGTAAACAACAAGAGTTTTAGTCAGACGAAATGACAGCCTTTGACAGACACGAAAGAGATATTTAAGTAGAAAAGGCAGAGATTGGTAAGACTCGCCGGATAATGAAGTTTGAATTTTGAAGCGATTTTTCAGTGATTTATGAAGCTATTGTTAGATGAATATCAGTATATAATAGATCTTCTAATTGAGGTTCTTAATTAGGCGTACCCGTGTGGAAACATCGACTGGGGCCAGATTGGGTTCCAGATAGTTTGCCCAAGTACCAACTGGGGCCCAAGTGAGATCTCTAAGTGGGGCCCATTTTGGGTTGTAACGCTCATACCAACTAAAACCCATATTAGGGGAAACTAGTTGGGCCCAAGTTGGGTAATATTTTTTCTACCCAGTTATTATTTGGGCTGAATGTGGACTGACCATTTAACAATAAAATATTTAAATTGGTTAATCTTTATGTCAAGTATATTACAAAGAAAACTTGTTTTTGCACAAACAAGATTTATTGCTTTTTTTTAATCTTTACATATGAAAGGATCGATATATTTAACAAATGAACAAATTATGGATTAATTATAATTAAACATATTTAATACATGAACCAATCGATATCGAATCTTAAATTTAATTATTCTTCGTCGCTTCTAAGCTAGAAAAAAACTTAAGTATAAACTAAACAGTAACTGGCTCTAGAAACTTTATAGGTTTAATAATTCAGGAATATGAATTATTGAAAAAAGTGCAATATTAATCACACTTTGCATTTATTTAATTATATAATGAAAACAATCGAATCTTTTTAATTTTTTTTCATATTTGGGCTACCAAGTTGGGCACACATTGGCGCCCAATTATAGTATGGGCTAATCTGGGCACATTTCCACACGGGTAGCCTGTTGTTTCGAACTTGAGACACTGATTAGAACCACAAGGTAACTCAAGCTACGTAGGCTACTAATTATTACCATGGACGTGTGTGATCATCTCTTGCCTTGAGCAACGCCGTAACATGTGTTGCATACTATTTGAAATTTGCAGAGTTGAGGTACATCCTATTCAGAATACTGAAAGCTATATTATACAAGTTATGTATTAAATTATTGTAGTCTATCCAATGCACTACCTAAGTCATCTAATTCTCTCTCATTATTAGCCGAAGATGATTGATGTTGAATTGAATTTTAGTTTTTACTAAACTTGAGTTGTTTATGAGTCCTTCAACTGTTTCTATGTAATTGTTTGTAGATATATGTGAATTGGTTATAGGATCGGAAAGAAGTAGAGAAAAAATGTTATTCGAAAACTTACTTGAGGCAATGACATGCACACTGGCGGTCCCTACACAGATGCCGGGATCCAGCTTAGCGGGCAAAACATGATTTCCGATTAAAACTCGGAGACCAACAGTTCTACTTCCTACTTGTTCGTGAGTGCTGTCTTACGTCTATATAGGCGAGTTCCGATGCTCTAATGTATTCGTGCGCGCGCAATACTTGGCTGGTGCGCGGTGCAGCTTTAAAGTTTGATATTCGTTCGGACACTCGCTACATATCGGGACCGCTTCCTCTCCATACACTAATATTCAAGTGCGCGGACCGACGTTCCGTTTCTATCTGCAAATATAATCAGCAGTCAGCTAGGACGCTCGCTTACTTTCTTTTAAAAAGATCTTACAGAAAGTTTCCGCGACGAATTCTTATCCCGCGACTCTTTCGTCGAGAGGAAAGCTTTTTCCCAAGGATGGAAGTCGATTCCCTCGACTTGATTCGAGAGATAAAGCAATTTATCGGATCTTCTGAATTGACCTTTTGAACTCAAGTCGAGGAAATCGTAATTTAGCGATTGATGAGAGTTAGCGGGAGTTTATTACATCGGACGACTGAAGTTAGAGGGTTATTAAGGTTAAGATTTTTACCTGGAGGGATGCAATTGCTTCGAATTCATTTAGGGGCAAGGCTCTTTGATTTAACTTTTAAGTAGGTTTCGATAATCTCTTAATTATAGGCACTAGAAACGCAAGACTTGACTTTTATAATCGGATTTCAAATTCTGATACAGTTTTTACTTGAAGGATTCCTGACAGGTGATCTACTGTTGAAATAATAACACACAAGGGTGTAAAATCGAACTTTTTATCAATCTTTGTGTACGTTGCTTGTGAACCTTTGCTTGTTCGTTCCTAGCAGTTGTTAAAGTTATTTAAGTAGTTGTTATTGTTTTCCTAATCGTAAGAGCTTTCAAATTGGATGTGGCAATTTCGAGTTCTCCTAAGCAACTGTTTATCAAGCAACGGGAGTGCTGGGTACATTGGAGCAAGTTTGGTGATAATGAACTGAAAGTTTCACGTGGAGAAACCGCCGTGGAAAAGCGCATCCGGGCAGGCGAGAAATGAAGGCGAGAACAGAGTAGAGATGTGAAGTAAAGAGCACGAGAACAACTTTGCGGTCGCAATATTTGCGAGTGTCGGAACGCGAAGGAGTGGTAAATAATATTAGCGGGCGACAAACCTTGAGCTTGCAGGCGGTGGAGCTTTTCTCAGGGAAAACAGGAGGGGGGATGTTTTGGTAAGTGTGTTCGATAGGATTGGTTTTTCTCGTTCTAGGTGCTGGAATTGGAGGAATCGTTGTCGTTGCTGTCGTCAACTTCCTCGTTGACTTGATTGCTTCTGACTTGATTCGTTCCGAATTGATTCGTTCCAAATTGATTCGTTCGGAACTAATTCTTTCCAAATTGAAACTTTCGGAATTGAAACTCTCTGAATTGGTACGTTTCGATTTGATCGTTTCCGTTTTGATGGTTTCCGTCTTGATTATTTCTGACTTGATAGTCTCTCTAGATGATCGAGTCAGAGTTGACGTTGGGGTGCATTCGCCAGACCTTACGGAAGTGGCAATAGTGCTCGTGCTGCCATTTTTGTGTGGACAACTTTTGTAAATTGGAATAGCATACACCTGAAAGTTACGATGAGCAGCCTCGTGTTTCCGGCAGAGTCTTAGCGAGTAGAATTGAGAGTGCCGGTGTTTCCTGCGTCGAGGTTTCAGGGTGTTGTATTTCGGCTCGGGAGAGTTGCTACGAGGCATATTATGGACGCTGTAGTGCGGACCCAGGTGACTTCTCGTGGATTCGTAGCCGGAACTGCCACCACAAAGGCTGGTCGTTCTGCTTAATGGCCGCGAGGAACACGGCGAGGTCGTGGTTGAATGCAATGTGCCATGCAAAGCCGAAACTTGGGCAAACTTAGGGGAAACCAACTAAAACAAACGCATGGTCGTGTCACGACCAACTACATTGAAAGCGCTTATCTAACTCTTACCTTCCTTTCAGCATCTCATCTTTACTGCGACCAGGACTTGACACCTGACGTGATCAATTTTATTTTTCAGCAAGTAGTTTAGATTAAAGTATATTATGTTATGAATAAGCACATTTGATGAAAATGAAATGGGATTATCATTAATTATAACGTACTTTAATTAAATCAGCTTGCATTACATAATATAAAGCAATAGAATATTAAATATCAATGTATAATATGATAATTATATATTGGAATATATTCCCGTAATTAGTCTATCTTCTCTTTGCGCAATTTACGTAATTCACCTACAGTTCAAATTAATATAAACGGAATTTAACTTTTTAGAAACAGATAATTTTGTGATTAAGAGGAGACCTCTAATATAAGTAAAACTTATTTGATCTAATTAAACATCAATTTTATATCTTGCCGTAATATCAAATATATGAAAAAACGGAATAATAAATGCGTGTTCAGATGTTTAACATTTTATGTGAAATCTTTTTTCAGAATCTTGTCTTGACGTATCATTAATAATACAGAGATTAATGCAGCGCAATATTGGATTTACCTGACGATATTTTTAATCAATTTCTAAAAGAATGAAAGCTTAACTCTGTTCTATTTCTGAAACAATGCAGTAGCAGAGAAAAATAGGAAAATTGATGTTAACAAAATTGTCACTTTGGGTCAAGTCGTAGCCGCAGATCGAGTTCACTTGAACTCTGTCCTCTTTCATTTTCGTCACGTATGCACTGATTGCAAGCGACAGCTCTTAATGGCATTCTGGTTTATAAAAACTTGAGCTAGAAAGCTTTAATTTAATTTGTAAAAATTAAATTTTCTCTGACTATCTCAAATGATTAATTTTCAGTAAAAGTTTAATATTGACCCTATGTAATTAAGATAATGCAAATAGTCAGAGAGAATTTAAGCCGATTTGAAACTCAATTTTAGATTGAAGCATACCTAAAGCAATGAACATTTGCTCTTAGTAACTCTAGAATTTAATTACGGGATATGACTTTATTAAACCGCAAATTAATTGATTCTCACAAAAGCAAAGTTTAGTCAAGTATATTTAAATCAAATATTTATTTTCTATGTATGCCTCTAAAATAAGTGTATTTTTATTCAATATATTAGTAGCTTCTAACTCTCAACAAATAAAAAACATATAAACACGTGTAGTAAGCTCACAATGGATTATTGTACAAAATAATAATTTGAAGCAAAAAAATCCACTACTAGCAACATCAATTAAAACATCAATTTAAACATTAATTAAAAGCGAAAACGTGTGTTTTACTGTTGACTGTAGTGAACTGCATACTTATCTACTTATTAAAAAATGTTGTTATAATATTTGCCAATGATATCAAAGTTAATAATGCTTGTAATTAAAATTAAATCAGCCCCAAGCGTAATATTACAGGATGAATGAATTTGACGCATTAAATTCCTCACCAATGCGAATGCTATTCCAATGAGATAATTATGCAGATGTTGAAGAGGGAATTTCAATTTTCAGCAGGCACAATATTTCCAATTATGTCTCACAAGCAATGTGTGAATGTTTGACATTTTGTCAATACAGCCAATGAAGTCATGATATTGATCGTACTCATTACAATTTTGTAACAGTAACAATAACAGTTCCAAAATTTGTAACAGTAATCTATCGTAAGTTTTCATGTTCTTAGTCTTATTCTCAAATTAATTTCACAAGATGTCCTTACCGACAAATTGTAATGTTTTATGTAGAGAGGAATTGAAGATTTCATTTAAAACAACGAGATGAGCATTCAACCAGACTCCTTGAATAACAAGCCCAAACGAGAAAGTACAACATATAATAATTGACGTGAGCTTCCTAGAGGTACACGCATTACATTTATGTACTTAACAAGTTTCATTTCCAGCCAACCATGGACTAGTGAATAGATTAAGGGGTTCCTGTTTCTGGCAATCGAATCAAGAGGGCGGTTGGAAGGTGAATGAAGCAAAGGGACACCCGGGCAGACGTTAATGCAACCCTCTTCATTCTGCAAAGTCTCTTAGTAGGGAGTGAGGTATATCCTTTACTTTTACGACCCTTTGGCCCCTGTTCTCATTTCTCCATATACCTCTCTAGGATTGCAGCTCCTCGTACTACTTCACCACTCCACCCTTATAATGCGATTATTTCACGGTGACTTTACTCCTGGCTTCGAGGATGTCTGAGAGCTCGTGAGATTTTAGATATTACCGAGTCATTTATCATGGTTCGCCAAATGAGCCAGTCTTTCGAGCAGAGACACTTATCTTTATACAGTTCAGGACTTTTCAGATTGATAAATAATCGCGGAGCCTCAGAACAAGCTTTAAGACGACTGGAATTACGACTCGGAATTACCAAACTGCAATCTCATCACATCCCCAGCAGACTAATACTCTTGATTATACTTTTTTCAAACGGAATTGAATCTTCGGATTAAGTAAAGAAAATTAATCATAAGTTCAACCTGGGTAATTGTGGAACAAAATGAGTCTTTTCTGTTTTCCTGCTTTGGCCAAAGACAGAAGCGATGAATTATCTTTTGGTGTCATTTGGTGAAAAAGATGCGCAAATATTTTTTTTCTCTATAACTTCGAGGAAACGTAACGTTTTTATGAGATTCTATAAAGCATTTGCTTGATTTCAAAAAAATATTTGAATAATAATTTTTTTAAAATAAATAAAGTGTAAAAATAGTTTAAAAATAAAAAAAAAACGAACTTTATGAAGAGTTATTCGTCACTATCAATCTTAGATCAAGAAGTGCGATGACGTGCACTGCATGCATCGGCGATGATTGATTCTCGTATTTATTTTCATAATATCAATTTAGTGAGACTCTATTCTGAGTAAATATTCGCGAAAATAACAAGGTTGAATAAATTCAATTAATGGTATATTAGAGCAAAAACTTTATATGGACAACCAGTCATTTGATAAATTTTCTATTCAATTTTCTATGAAAGTAATGAGGAAATGAATAGGTGCAGATAGAATGTACAATGAACTTTTATATTTTTCTTGTTTGCTCTAGCTGAAACGACTTTTCGAGATCATCGTCTTTTTAGTTTCTGCAGACAATTCTCTGCAGTATCACTTTCTCACTTAGTGTTCCTCACAATACCATTCTGTCGTCTCTTATCAGGCTGACCGAATGGCTTTTCTTTGACATAATACCCTGTTTTATCTAGTTCCAAAGAATTTTGTCATTGCAGTAGCTTTCAAGAAAATTAAGCTAAATACCGCAAAATAAGAGAAAGTTAATGAACCTTCATATCTCACTGGGTAATCATAAATATACAAGTGTAATTAAAGGAAAGCAAACTTCACTCAATTAACCTGAGCAGGGAATTATTTTTCTTTCCGATAAAAGGAAAAATAAGATAAATGTTAACTTTTACTCGTTACTATGGTTAAGGGTTAATTAAACTGCTTTACTATTTAAAATGGCTTTCATAATTCCAAAGTTTAATCGAGTTTTAGGATCTGGTGGTTTAAGTAGGTTGATATTAAATTATAATGGATGTTTAACTTTGATCATTGGCAAAAACTAGTTAATTTTTCTCTCTTTTTAAGCAACATGTGGATTTGTTTTGTCTCAATTACAGCCAACAAAGGCACGCTTCACGCTTTGTTTGCTCTCAATGAAAAACCAGTGTCAACAATTACGAAAATCGTGCAGATGAACGATCAAAAAACAATGGGAATCATTTATATGCACTACTCACCTTGTTAGGCGGAGTCTGTATTCCATGGAACGGCAAATTTTCGTAAAATGTTTTGGTATCGGGACCGGGAAGTCCGTCCGACTGATTGTCCATATGGTTGGTATTTGTCGCTTGATTCGGATCTGAAATGTTTAGAAAGAAAATTTTTCATTAGGACAATAACCGTAAAGTGTCATTATTTACTCAAATTATAGAACGAGAAACATTGCCTTTGTAAATTCAACACGAAAATTAGTAATAAATTACTATAAATTGAATAAGGTAAATCATTTCCGCGCATTATTCATGTTTGTAGAATATTCAATATGAAATGGAATAGAGTTTGGATTTTGCTGAGCTTCAAACAATATCCTACATGTGAAATATTGATTGATACATTACATCGTATAAATAAGTATCTAAACATAATTACGGAATATAACATGTGAAAATATGATGTGCTCTGTCATAGAAATAAGATAAACATATCGTTTTCAAGCAGGGAGTGTGCTCGATTATTCCTTCACTGCAAAATGGAAAAGAGCTTAGCTAAATAAGCGGCAAAGAATTTATTTGCAGCAAAATGAGAGAAATGAAAATTGCGTTTTTCGTTGTAATTCGGCTAGGCTCTTTTATAAATTTAGTACTGTAGTAAAAAATAATGGCAAATAGACAATCAACAAAAAGCATCTAGTGCCTTAGATTAGTATAATAGAAATATATTTAAAAAATTGGGAGTAAATTTAGCATTTTGTCATGTAGCAAAAAACATGCCACCGTGCTTATTGACTAGAAAAAAATTTTGAAAATGGAGACTTACCTGAACCAGGTTTTTTACGCTTACGGGACACGTTGGGCCTAGAGTTGGCTAGGTCAGGTGGCTTGAGAGCATCGTGCAAGATCCGCTGTCGCGGTGCTATTCTCTTGTAAGTCACAGCTGAAGGAAACATAACACATAACACAAGCATCGTCACAACACAAAAAGCTCTGTCACATGCGCACATACACTCTGTCTTTTGGAGATGAGAGCAGACCAAAGTGACATTTTCTCGCGAAGTAACACTTAGCCGAAAGCTAGTTGAACTTTATTGCCTTAGAACCGTGTTAAAAATCATCCAACTGCCTTGGGTTATAACTCTGTGTTCGACTAAAATGAAATTCTTTCCTTCAACACTAAACGTGAACGTGGCTTAATACGTTGAGCAACGAACGACGATCGAATTCAATTTTTCGGCACTCTGACGATGCTTTTTATTAAACGGAACGGCAGAATGTTGAAGAAGAGAAATAAAAGCATCAAGTAGGTAAAGCTGTCGCTTGTCTGGCAAAAATTTTGAGCTCCGCGAAAGGGTTTGCGTTTTGCTATTTCAGCGATAATCTAACTTTCTGCGAGTAAAGGCTTGGAGAAAAATTGGAAAACGATTAAAGTACATTCCGCTTGGTTGGACCTCACTTTTATTTTAATATTGCTGTTGCCGTTTCAAGTATTTTGCTTTAACAAGAAATGCGTTTCAGGACGTGGAATGAAGTACATACTCTATTAGAGAATTGCGAATCACGGTCTTAATACATTTTTTGCAACAAAGTTCAATTGCTTTGAGCGGCAATGTTTTATCGCTCTGTTAGTAAAATAAAATATAAAATGACGGAATTGCATGATAAAGGAAAATATAATTATTTTTTTCTAGAATCAATTATACATTTTTACAAGAGAATAAACGATATTAAAAAAAAGGTGGATTCATGATGTTTCTGAAGATAAAACTACCAATATAGATTTACTGAATCTAGTATAAAAATTTCATGAGCTTTACTTTTATTTCCAAACATCGTTTGATTGAATTTTTCGAATATTGAATCGTAAAAAACATTATTTAAAAAAAACGAAATAAATGAAATTCGCGTGTTCATTTTAAAAACGAAACATCGTTATGTACATATTGAGTGAAATTTTATGCAAAATGTAAAACAGAAAATAAGCTTTGACGGCAAATGTTCGGGTAGGACGAAATAGAGGAAATTCCGGATATACAGGGAATAGGATAGGAATATGGTAGTTTCACTATATACAACAGAAAGCTTCTAAAGGTTTGCTCACTAGGTTTACGTCAAACAAGATCGAAAAGGACAATGCAACTGTCGTTGGAATCATAAACGTGGATAACATAAAAGAGGAGATTGTGTTAAATGGTGATACATGGCGTGAAGTATCAATAAAAATGTTTACTCAGAACGATTAGGAAGCTTTATAGAGACAAGAGATAAGGTTTCATTTATGCATTGAAAGATTACGTAAGAAATAGAAAACTCTTGATTTTTCAACACAAAAAGATTAACTATATAATTTCATTAAAAATTATTCTAAATAATTAAATTATACATAAAAAAAATATACCTTTCTGATATTTTTTCCAGTTAGAAATTCAATGCTTTACAAGCTGGCAGAATTTAAGAGCAGCTTTTATAAAATTTGATAAAAAAATCATGGAAATAGAGTGGACCACTTGCAACGCGCAAATTCACTCTTTAAATATTTTACTACACTTGTGTATTAAAAAAATTGACCAGATTAAATTGTACACGAAGTAAAATGGATATTCAGTCTTAATATCCTGGATATAGCCTTAGTCAGCTATTTTCGCTTAGAAAAATTTTATTTAGCCTTCCCTCGCAGGGTTATTTCTTCGAAAATTAATTAAACCAAACGCAGTTACCCCGAAAAGTCTCATTCCATTATAAAAGACATTTCTATCGAGGTCACAGAGGGACGTGATTCTCGAGGGAAGAAAGACGTTAAACGGTGAAGGAAAACGGTTTGTAATTCGATAGGCTCCGAGAATCTTTTTTACTTCTCTTCCAGAGAGAGAAAATGGGGTCGAACGTGACGTTGTGAGCAACCCTTTTAATAATTGGAAGTGTGGATGGAAAAGGAAAAAAAAGTCTTATCATAGCCTTACCTGATTTTCCTCTGGATATTCCGGGAAAGGTGTCCGGTTCCTTGTTGAGTTGGGCATTGAAAATGGCTCTTATCTTATTTGCTCTGGCGAACATACCATCGTCTTGCATGCCGGAGATGCTCATTGCTCTTTGTCCGTTTGCGTCCTTTCCACGACGGAATGGCCTGACCGGCGTTCTCATAACACCGGAATCTGTACGACATCTCCCCGAGGTAAATGGCTCGCTCAAAGAGGTGTCCGAGTGGATCCTCAATGTCTGATTGGATCGAGAGCTCAATCCCGATCTGAGGCTATGAGTGCGATTGACGTGCACGAGAACGCCAGGTTTGAGTGGCCATCTTGGAGCGGGTGTAGGATGGCTTGGATGACTCGGGCTTTGTGTCGAGTACGAGGACACTGTAGGACTCGGAGGTCCTCCGTCAGGACTAATTGTAAGTGTACACAAGGATTATTATCAAAGGGCAAATATAAACTGCGTCACTCGAGAGACTGCTTTCGTTATACATAAGATATAGCGATATCTATATAGATATTCTCGGATATTCTAGCACCTTGTAATCCCATGAAATCCCATAAAATTTTACGACAACCTTCGAAATCCTTTTAAATTCTACAAAATCTTTTAAAAATCACAAAATTCCAAGGAATTCCTGGAAATTTTATGAAAACATTTAAAATTCCTTAAAGTCCCATAAAATTTTCGGAAATCTTTTGGAATCTCTTAGAACTCCTCGAAACTTTAAAATAAGATTTAAAATCCCTTAATATCTCTTAAATCACACAGAAATCTTTTCAAAACACTTAAAATTTCACAAAGAGCAATGAAGATTTCCCAAAGGATTTCAAGAGAATTTAAACCGATTTAAATACATTTCAAGTGATTTTAAAGAATTTTAAAAGAATTTCAAAAGAATTCATGGGAGTTTCAAGATTTAAAGTATTTAAACAATTTTGTTAAGGATTTCAAGGGATTTAAAATGATTTACAGTATTTTAAAGGATTTTCAACAGATCTGAAGTGATTTTATGTGATTTTAATTATTAAAATTATTTGTAAATATTGCAAGGGATTTTTAATGATGTTAAAAAATTTCAAAGAAGTTTAAAAGAATATAAAAAAATTTAAGAGTATTTAAGAAATTTTAGATTTATCAAAACATGTGAAAGGATTTCAAGAGATTTCAAGTGAATTTAAGAAATTTCAAAAAATTCAAAAAAGTTTCAAAATTTCGAAGTAGGTAAATGAAAAACAAAAAACGTTTTTGGGTTGGAATTTAAATGAATTTCGAGTAATTTTAAAGAATCTAAGGGAACTTTAAGCGATTCTATGGAATTTAAAAGGATTTCAAGTGATATTATGTGATCTTGTTTCCTCATAGAGGAAGCTTTGTAGTGATGTCAAAATCCAGTTTCAAAAAAGGGTTTTTTTCAACATATTTCAAGGGCAATATATCTAATATGATCTTGAAAACTCATTTTTCGACTATAACTTCTCAAATAATCAAAATTTAAGGCTGATGTAAAGAAAATGAACTTTTCTTTGTGTTGACACGATTCAGGTGACCTAATATTAATTCATTTGATTAATTAATTAATGCTTCCTCTATGAGGAAGCAAATCATATTTGCCTCCAGGAAGCAAAGTGCTCATGGAATGAGCACAAAAGTTGATACAATTTCACAGCTAGTTTTATTGAATTATTGAATTACAATTAGGAGAACATTTTTCGAACATTGCCTTATACCGTTTAAATTGATAAAAATAAAAACAATGAACATCTCAAAGGTAAAAAAGCGCATTTCCCGAGTGACTTTTTTCATCAAACAACAGCTCTTTCCCCCGTTGGTCACTTTGATATATCCTACGAGTTAGATGTGAAACCAAAAAGCGATTCATGCGATTGCGATAGGAAATAAATCAGTGACTTTGGAAATTCAACCCAGGAAGCCAGGATGTTTTACGACGAGGTTGGACAAGATTATCGATAGGATCTTCGATAATCCAAGCGTGAAGTATCTCTACAGTCCCATACAAATAGTAGTGAAGGACGTAAAGGGATGTTGCTACGTAGTTTTTGAAGTTCTATTTCCGATGTCGTCTTCCTTAAGTCACAAATACGTGACACGATTTCTAGAATACGACACGTTCTCAACTCCTCGCGTTCTATTATGAAAACTTGCATCGCGAATTTATCCGAGAACTAAATTTCGTTTGCGTATTCACTCGAGGAAAGATTCTAAATCTCTAAGAAAATTCATTTCAAATTCTCAATAAAACCATTTTAAGATCGTCATTTTTATCAAGTCGTAAATTCAAACTGCAAACCATAAAATTGTAGCTGACCCGAATACTAATAACCGTATTATCTGTACATACTTGAATTTCCACTTGATTCGAATCAAGTTTGCTAGTTTTACGATTAGGAAGTTTCATCATTTCAAAATTGTTTCAGTATGAAACCTACCAGGAAACTTTTATGTTTACATCCAAAGATACAAATTTTTAAACACAAACACTTATTTTTTCTCTGAATCTTTGACGTAAAGGAAATGAATTTTCATTTGAAATTGAATCGAAATGGAGCTTAATAAAAACGAAAAGAGATTTGTGCGAAGGAGGCATCTGATTGTCTGTGAAGAAGTGATCTTCAAGCATCTTAATTGAAAAGCGTGATTTAGTGAGTAGTGAATGATTCGATGTACTTTAAGTCGAATCTGACGATAAAGTAGGAACGATAGAAGAAGTGAAACTCTTTCAAACTCGGTAGTTACACACTTCTACACGCGATAGTTTAAGTAGAAGGTAGAAAAGAAATAACAACGTTGGAAAGAGTAGTTCAGTGAGGATCAGAGAAAGAGAACGAGCCATTTCATGGTTCGCGGATCAAGAACGCTTCCCATCCCCTTCTTTTAATCCAGCTGCTATCGTACGCCCTGCTCTTTCACTATTAACCCTCTCGCTGCTATAGTGCTGGCCTCGGTTATTCGCATGGAGGAAACTATGCCAATCTGACTTATATTTTTTTTGCTCTTGCTACTACAATATATAACACACCACAAACCAGGATGTAACGCACTTTTTGGAAAAAAGTATTATAAATACGAAGTAATAATTACTATAATTTTTATTAATGCTTGTCCGACCTTGATTTTCCTTGATCATTGTCAACTGATTCTAATACACTAATCTAAATCCCAAGGTGTCAAATTTTGATTAAAAAGTGGATCAAACCGTTGCAAAATGGAAAAACAATTGAAAATTAATTTTGATCCATTTTTGGATCAAAGATTTACACTCTGGGGTTTAGTGTGAATATGTTTTTCCATGGGAATTTTAGGACATATGCCCGAAAAGATATGAGATGAAAGCTTTGACCTTGCTGAGAAAAACGAATAAACTCACTTAAAAGAAACATAAAAGGTCGTGTGAAGTTTTGGCACCTGATATTTTGCTCTTTACCTTTGTAAGCGAAGATATAAGCTTTCATTTCATCCCATTTAAAAGGTCGTATCAGCTCCTGCTATTTTTCTGAACGTGCTCGAAAATGATAAAAAATACGTTCTTTGTCACTTTTGACCCCGTTTTTCTCGAAAAGGAATTCAATACTTTTTTTTCAGATTCGTGTCATACAGAAAAAAACTTATCGAAGTCAATTGCCAATGATCAAGCGTCTAAAAAAATTTCAAAAATGTTGAATAGTGTGGAAATACTGCTAGATATGGTTCATGCAGGATTTATTCTTCATGAATAAATTTTGATCATATAAGATCAAAATCTATCAAAGTTTAAATATCAAACTCTCTTGGTATTCTAACACTCTCCAATCTTTATTTGGAAAATTCTAGATTAGGGAACTTACCCCAAAACCACTAACAATAAGCTTAGTTCGTTCCTTTCTTCTTTACATAACTATTGTTTACCCACATGCATTTTGGGCCATCACTCTTTTCAAGCACTATATAATTCTTTATTTCATTTTCTGTATTTTATTTTATTTTTGATTAAGTTTACAAAAAATATGCGAGAGGAAAATAAAGAATTTGATCCTATTTCTGAATTTAGAGAATCTCAAAGTTTAGCATGAACCTTGACCCGTGTATGCTAGTTTCGAAAAGTTTTCAGCTCAGGAAAGTTTCCTGTAGTTAAAAGTTATTTTACGTTCAAGTCATTTTCTAAAATGAAGAGTATGCTTATTTTATAACTCGAGAACTCATACTTTTAAACTTCCATGATAAAAATTAAACGACAATTTCTTATTTTCATAATTGTATTATGATCAAACTTTTTAGACTCAAGATTCAACAATTTAAGGTAGGTCAGACCACCTTGTAAATTTAAAGAAATCGATTTTTTTTGCATTTTTTCAACCCTTATACTTTTAAAAATCACCACCAAAAATTTTTTCTCAAAAATTCGAATTCTAACAAAGTGAAATTCGTTGAGATGTTTTGTAAGCCAATCTACCACATTTTGCCAAAAAAAGTTAATTATAACATTTTTTTTAGCAGAGAATAGTGAAAAACATGGGTATTTTTTCAACATTTTTTTAAAACAACTGTCATTTTTTTTTTTGGTAAATTGTGGTAGATTGTCTCGTAAGGGACCTTTCTGAGATTAACTGTCCGACATGGGACAGCATTTTTCTGAGGCCTCGGCTTTGGCGTCTCCTGAATAGTTGTTAAAAAATGAAATTAAAAAAAATCAAATACTTGCATATTTTATATTTTATACAGGGCGTGAAAAAAAAATTATTGAAAATGTTGCATTTTTTAGCCTTCCAAGGTGGTCACCTACCTTAAAAAATGATATCTTTATAAAAGAATCTTATTAATTTATCTTCAATTTTGAAACAGTAAACTTGAATGAGTTTTATCATTGGTATTTTTTCAGTGAAAAGGGTAGAGATGGACTGAATCGATTTTACAAACGAGGGACTATTTGAAACGATCGTTACGGGCTTTTCACAAATCGAGACGCATCGAATTGACCCAGGGTTGGTATCCGAAGCACTATTGTTCTGTGGAGACTGGAGGATTCCTACTGCTCGGTTATCTGGAATGATTAATATGCGAAAACGGAACAGCTATGAACCGTAATATAATAGAGAAGCCGTTTAACTTCCCTAAAATTGTCGGACGATCCCTTTCGAGCTGCGTAGAGTAATGTAGTGCTTGAAACGAGTAACGAAGGACATTTGAATGGGATCATTGTACGTGCAACCCTTACCTTTGCATTTGCAACCCGGCACACTTGGTTCAACGGTGGATCTACGGGGATGGCGGCGATCACTAAATTATGCAACAGGATTCGCATTCAAGCACTGGGACGAAGCGTTCCCTGGTGAGATTGGAGCCAAACAAACGCTTCATGCTCGTGCAAATATCGCATAACGTTGCAAAAGCATGCGCATTACTTTGCAAAAGCATGCACGCGTGTAAAGGTCTCAGATGGCAGTTAGTCCGAACTTTGAGATACTCAATGCCGATTAAAAGCATCATTAGTTGGAATTAATGAATTGAAAACCGTGTCTCCTCTACCTCTGATAAGTTCTCCCATGACCCAATTTGATCCAATTCAATCGAATTAATGTGAATGATGGAGCAGAACATAGTTCTGATAAAGTAAGCCGACTGCCTTGTAGAAATGGAATTGTGAATTTCCATTCATTTAATGAACGTCCAATCATTGAAAATATAATTTGTCAAATACATTGTATTTGAAATTTGTATTGTCATTCATTTTCAATGAATGACAATATTTACACATAGGTCTTTCCAAAAGAAGCAACTGCGATACTTTTTAACTGCTGGAAAGCAACGTGAGAAGAAAATAAATATTTTAAGTCTGAGATCTTAAGGAAAAAGCAATAGATTCCTTTTAAAGTGACTAAAATAGATGCTATTTTTTTTGTAGCGAAACAAGAACATAGAAATGAATCTTCATGAATGTTAAGCCTTCGGTAATTCAAAA
Source organism: Synergus itoensis (assembly GCA_904066005.1). Taxonomy (NCBI): domain Eukaryota; kingdom Metazoa; phylum Arthropoda; class Insecta; order Hymenoptera; family Cynipidae; genus Synergus; species Synergus itoensis. The sequence continues at coordinate 4,544,275 of CAJFCP010000036.1, read as the reverse complement.
TTTCTTGCAGTACTGCATTGCGTTGTTGGAATTTAATATCGTAACTTCTGCTCGAGGTAAAGTTTAGATAATGGGCTTTTTTTAAGAGGAACGTATATGGAAGAATTAGTTTACTGTTGCGGAAAAAGGCTTCAATATTTGAAAGTTAAAAAAAGCTGAGGATCTTTAGACTGAACGAGGAGAAAACGTTCAATAGAAGCGTCGAACTTACCTTACGGTGGAATAAACATTCATTGCGTACTATGTAGAAAGTGAAGTGATGTTTAAAAAAAATACTGAGTTGACAAGGAGTCTGAATTACAGAGTAAAAAAGTATTGCGCCTTCTGGTTAAAAACACTTAGAGACCTTTTCAATTTTTGAAGTTTCTAGAAAGTGAAGTATATGTTTACTATAGACGTATGCAAAAGGACTTCGTACCACGGTATTAAAATTTCGAGCTTTAACTACATATGCTGAACTCAATTTCTACTTCGAGTCTAAATAAATAACATGCAAGAAGATTTTATTTGTGCTGTTTTAAGGAAAAAGCATTCGTGTTAGAAAAAAACTGTAAGTGGAAATAAGAGAAAAGAATATATAAATTAATTTATAATTTTGGGTACTTACTGTTCGCGCTCTTCCAGTTCGACCACCCGATTACTGTCTGTGTTTTGTTTAGTAAGTCCAAATTAAAAAGCAGAAAAAAGAAACAAATAAGTTTGTGTTAGTGAGATTGGCTAGCATATGCACTCTACTGTAATGTCGAATCTTAATCTATTAGCAATTAATTAAATTGCGTCAAAGAATCACATCACTTTTAAACTATTTGAAATTTCCATTCTATATTATTTTCGAAACAATAAATTCGTTTACTTACGGTAAATAGTGTGAATATTTTATATAGTTGAAAAGTGATATCCTTCCCTAAAGATGGAAGCTATAATAATTATGAAACTGCATTTTTAATACACAAATATTTCTAGATTTAAAAAGCTAATGGGTGCAGCTCAATATATGTTATTCAAGCTTACCTAAAAATACAAAAATAATTCAACATTTTCGTTAAGATCATGTTTTCGACATTATGGTAGTTTGGCACGATGACATGCTTAACTCTATTAAATTTTCACCCATTGCTCTCAGGTGTAAAAAACACATTTTACTCAATTGCCCAATTCATCAAGAACAAAAAATAAATAATAACATTCATGCTCGCGGCAAATATGTATGCCTTATTTTCTAGAAGTTCTGGAAACACAACAGTTGTAAAATGCAATATGTGTTACTTCAAATTGATGCTCATTGATCGAATTTGTTAAAGTGTTAGTATTTGGGCAAACTTTTTCTTTTTTTGCATATCATACTTATTGCCAATGGAATTTTTTCCAAGCAGCGTGCAGAATCAATTTTCGTTCGAGAAATACTGCTCTCTAAAAACCGATAAAAAATATTTTGTTCTCATCGTATAACAAGTGGATTACACTGGAAAGATTCCCGAGTAATAGTGTTTATTTATAACAAATACATTTGTTTGTTCCTAATGTATTTTGAGTGAATTTTCATGTTCCCTGCTCTTGTAAATCAAATCACTGAATGAATTCCGTAAATCCTATAAGCTCAAAAGTGGGAAGAAAATTCATAAAAGTTGAATAGAGTGGAATTTAATACGATGCATAAACAAAGATTGTTTCTGAAAGTAAAATATAACGGTAAACTGAAATTTGGAAAGTGATTCATTAAGTTCTAATTAAGAAATGAGTTCACAGTATCAGAAACAATTGACACGCCAGGACCAAGATTTCTGCAAAATTTGTTCAATAATCTTTTTTACAATTTTATTTCTCTGTGATAAAAGCGGTAATTACGAAAGAAAGAATGAAGAACGAAAACGTTTTTCATCAAACTGTTCGAGTGTATACCCAAACTATAATTTGATGTATGAGTAATAAAAGCTTATTACGGTACTGAAAAGATATTACGCTTTTAAGAGCTTTCTATTTGTTTTCCAGATGAGATAGTTAAATCTTCAAACAGAGCTTTCACATAAATTTCGCATACCAATATATTAAACTTCCGAGGATGTATGCACTCGTGTCTTCAGCTTCAGCTCGATGTGAAACGTAAATTAGCATATAATTTAGCATTTCAAACAAATTTATACTATTTTCTCGCTTTATTATATAATCCGAACGACGTATTTCAATTAAATTCGTAAAAGCAGGCGGAAATAAGTCAAATTAAATTTAAATGAGACAGAATTTTCACGGCATAAGTACTATTTAATGGCATTTAAATAAAACATTCTACGTTCGCGTTAAATCGAAGCGACTGGTGCATACAAATCTTACAATTACAAAAGAAGGTGAGACGCATATAAATGAGCTTAACAAAATCTCGCGTTCGTTTTACGGTTGCTGTGGATATTGCCAACAACAATTAGGAGTTTATTGAGCTTTTAAAATTTTTCCAATTCATATTCGAATCAGCAAACTGGAAAAACCTTCCTGTGAATATTTTATTGCTTCTTTATATAATTCGAGGGAACTTCTTAATATCCCCGAAACTTTCACCTACTTAAGTATGCCGAATATTGTACTGGTCAATTTTCTTTAGAGCTCAATAAAGTCTCATGAGTGAGCTTATTGATTTTTAATCCAAACTTCTGACTTGAAATACGCTAAAAGACAAAGGGAAAGTTTAACATCCTGGCGTGTAATTTTTTATGGACTTTTCAGATAACCAGAAAATCCACTTTATTCTCTTCAATTATTTACAAGTTTTTTCTCCTGATATTTGAAATTAATAATTAAAAGCAGTATTTCTGAAACGATTTCTTTAATGTTTTTTTTTTGAAAAGGAATTCCCTTAAAACTGATATTAAGAATTCATAAAGTGTATAAATAATAAATAGATCAATATAAGAAATAATTTAACTATGTACTAAGCCCAAAATACTAGTTTCTTAACGAAAATAATAAGATGTTTCATTGTCGATGGAAAGTGCTTTGAAAACTATTTCCTGGATGAGAGGAACTTAAGCTTACTGTGAAATCTTGTTAAAAGGTTAATTTATGAGATTCGATTTGAGAACTCAATGCTAGTTTTGAAGGAATTCCACATTACTCCTAATGCATGCAAATTTGAATTCACACTTAGCGTTAACGATATTCAGTAGGCAAAGTCAACTCACATTTCCCAGGGGTGCGCTTGCGACGGCAAACTATGAAGATGACGGTGCTGGCAATGATGATCGCAATTAATATAACCACTGCAACAATGATAGCCAGAGTTGGCATCTCTAATATTCGAAGCCACCAGGGAGTACTTCCTGCAACGTATTATAATGACATGCGTATTAATATATTTCAATTGACTCAAGAAGATTTACAAAAAACAAATCAAGATTTGTTCTATTCTAAAAATGCTAAGTTCTATTCTAAAAATTCGATTTCTTCATTTTACTCAACAAATATTAAATTTAAAAATTTTTCCCTCTGTAGAATTAATTAATTTCTAACTAGAATTATGCTTACAGAGCGAGAAAATATCTAATTCAAATATTTTTCAAGTAAAATGAAAATATTGAATTTTGAAGTAAGATTTTGAATTCTTCGTTTTATGCAAAAAGTATCGAAACTAAATATATTTTCGCTCTGTATGCAGTCTTATATTTTAAAAAGGATTAGCGCTACAGAGAGAAAAAAAAATATTTATCTATCATTTTCGTTGAGTAAAATGAAGAATGGAATTATGAGCTTAACACTTGGTTCCAACGCCCTTAACTGATTCAAGTTTAAAGAAATGATATGAAATGTAAACATAAATAATATAAAAAGTTGTAATCCAACTCAAATGAAACTTTTCAAAGTTTTCATGAATTCTAGTGACACAATAAGAAGCATACTGAGCTTCATGTTGCAGAATGTAGAATCTATACTTTCTGAACTCACTTTCCTTCAATGGGCGTTTTAATATACTAATGTACACCACTCCCGAAAGCTTTGCATGTCTGTTATTGTATGCATCTACATTATGGTTGAAGTTTGTAATGGCATCTTGCAAAGAACGGCTCGACTTCCTAAGAAGTTCAACTAACACCACCATCAAAAGCTTGCACGAGATCTGATCTATAAGAACGGTGCTAAGAAAAGGTAACAAAACGCTGCAAGGGCAACTTGGAAATTCAAAGGTTCTGTATCGTTAAAGTTTCAAATCAGAATCTCAGATAAACTAAGTTTGAGTTTCTTACGAGAAATTACATTTGCATCATATGAATTTTTATGGATTGAAGAAGAGAAACGTTTTTTAAAGTTTTCTGTATCTTCTTATTGTCGAGGATTAAAGTACAAGGTTATTATTAAAATTTAATACCGATTTAATTTAATTTGGAATTAATACTTGGTCAGATGACAGTATAAGAAAATATAAACATTTTAAAGTAATAAAATATGATGGCGCAAATATTCAGCTACGTGAATTTAGATGAAATGAAAGCTATGACAAGAGGAAATTTCAGGGGAATATTCATACGACTTTTTAAAATCCGTTTTTCCTGGATTAAAAAAAATATCCATAAATCAGCTCCAGTATCAAGTACGTGTTTTGATTTTCAATTTTCTTGAAAGCTTTTTTTAATTCATTTATACCAGCTTTGGTTAAATGTAATGGTGATTTTGAATTTTCGGTATTGTTTCTCATTTTCACATTTCATTAATCTTGAAATAGACATGTCAATATCGCATCGAAATATTATTTCCTCAATTACGTAAATTACTTAAATTACGTAAACTTACCGTCGTATCCCAGGCGGGCTATGAAATATAAGCAATATTTAAAAGCCTGAGAATTGTATAAAATTTAAAGTTTTGAATAGGTATCTGTTTATAATGAGCTAAATTTCTCTTTTATAACAAATATTTTTTTCTAGAGTTAAATTGAAAAAAACTGAAGGACTCTTCACATCTACAATAATAATGCAAGTTATATAGAAAAAGAAAAAGGGCAAGAAGAACATCATTGAAGTTTGAAGATTGAAATCTGACCTGGAATGTCGAGTTCGCACTCGTTTGAAGAGCCAATAGTGTTGTTTGCGACGCAAATATAAGTTCGAAATTTGTTAACATCTTCTAACAAAATATAACTTTTGCCATCATGCATCTCTGCAATTTGATCAAAAGTATCGTTTCCAACTTTTAACATCCAAGTAAAATCCGATTCCTTTGGATTCCCTTCAGCTGAGCAGACAATGTAATCTTGACCATCTATTCGTTCTCTCTCAACTCGGCATTCGGGTTTGTCTATTATGAGGCAGATAATAAATAATAATACAATTAAAAGTATTAAAAACAATTTGAATTTAATTAAATAGCCGAAATTTGATATAAAGCTACTTACATTGGACATTTATATAAGTAGATATATTTCTAACTCCTTGACGATTTTTAACTTGGCAATAATAAGTTCCATTGCTTCTTTTTGGAAATGCATGCTCAAACGATAGTGTGTTTGAAGTTCCTAGAATTTCATTGGATCCTTCACGATACCACTCAAACTGTGGTTCCGGATACGCTTTAGCTGCGCAGCTTATTTTCTCTGGTATATGGTCGACGACCACGTTTAGTACACTTTTAGAGATTGTGAGATTCTCAGGTGGATCTAAAGGTACAAGAGAAAAATATTAAAGGAATATTAAGTAACTAACTTTATTAATCAAAAAATTTATTAATATTTATAAAAACTATTGAATAAACTTACATTCTACTTGGAAAGTAGTACTGCTATTTACTGCCTTTCCAACACTATTACTCGAACTTTCGCAAGTGTACTTTCCGTTGTCCTCTATTCTATCAAGTTGACCATTTGGCCAAGCGGAGAGATTCCAAATCAAAGTGGATTGGATGCTTTCGAAATCAAATGTTCGTAAATCTCGGAGGCGTTTAACATTTGAAACAGAGTATTGTTTCGACTCTGAAAAGTCTATAAAATTGTCGCCTTTCTTCCACGAAATGCTGCAGATTGGTGCACACTCGACGATGCATTCGATGCTTACATTTGATGCGTTGTAAGCGACACCAACGTAAGGTGGCAATTTCTTGATAAATGCAGGAGGAGCTAAAAAAATTTATTTATTATTTTTTACTCATAAAGAAGAATATATTCAATATCTTTTCTTGTTATGTAACACTTTACCTAGCACATCAATAGAAGTAGATGCAGGGTCACCATCACCGGCAGAGTTGTAGGCCATACAAGTAAAATTTGCTTCAGTTTCAAGGTTCACAGAATCGATTTTAAGCACAGCTTGATTCTCATCAGGAAGTCGATGTAATCCACGCATCCACTTAAAACCTGTGATTTCAGGTCTTCCCGGATCTTCGACAGAACAGGTGATGGTCAAACTCTGTTTTTTGATGACTCTAAGAGGCTCGTATGATATTGAGGCTGGTCCTGGCTTATCTGTTAAAGAGTAAAAGATTGACATTATATATTTTGCATCAATTTCTGATGCGGATGCAAAATTATCTTAAAATTATCTTCTTTTTAAAAAAGCTCGACGTACAGTTTACGACGACCGGTGTGCTGGAAGATACGAGCCCCCATCCAGCTACATTCATTCCTTCGCAGGAATAGTTTCCATGAAATGATCTTCCGACTGCCTCTAGGAGCAATTTGCTTGGATCAATGTCGCAGAAGGTGGCTATTTCATCTGCGGTCACTGGAGTCGTGTTCCGAGCGCAATCCGGAAGTTCCTTCAGCAGATCCCCATCCAAATACCAACGGACGGCAATCAAGGTTCTCGGATTTCCGTCGGTGACTTCGCAAGTCAAAGAAACGTTCACACGGTCAGTTTCATTGATAGGACCTCTCGGTTCCATGGTAACTTCCACCTCAGGCTTATCTGCGATTTAAATCATGTTTTTCCTATTCAATATTAAATTTCGATTTTTTTATTATATATTATGCATTAAATTTCTACTATTCCTGCTATTAAAAATGTATTGTCAATAGGAAGACCAAATTAATTCTTTAAATTAGAAAACTATAGAGTATTGCCGAAGCAACTTAATGATTAAGCTCTATTATTAATAGATGAATTAGATATTAGAGTTTTCCGTGATACTGCGAAAGATACATACAATATACCGCAACATCAATAAAATCCGATGTGTTGCCCTTCCCAATTGCGTTTTCCAAAATGCAAGTGTAGTTTCCCATATCTTCGGAAGAAGCATTTTTTACAGTAAGATCTGGTTTTTGTATGGTTCCACCATCATATTCTGCCTGATCTAATATAATTTCCTCTCCATCTCGCAACCTACGAAATCAAAAGTGTACAAATTTTAACGAAAATACAGATAGATTACACACGGAGAAAACTGGATATTAAACCGTAATATCTAGCTATTTAACTATGAGACGACTATGTAGATATTTAGATATAATATCTTGATATTAAAATATTGGATGTTAGGATATTTGAATTATATATTTTAATATCTGGATATTAAGTTTTAATATCAAGATATTATATCTAAATATCTAGATAGTTGTCCTATAGTTGAATAGCTAGATATTACGGCTTAGTATCCAGTTTTCTCCGTGCATAAACCATTATATTATCCTATTCTAAATAGAAATAAATTTTATGTCCTAATACATCTACATAAAGTCATCTTATATTATAAATAATCGCGTTATTTAATGTTTCCCATAGATAAATTTAAAGAATAAAAAACCCACAATATTTAGAATAAATAAGATTCATAAATTCTAGAATCATACCTGAAAAGATTGTAAAAAAGAAACAACTCATGGATAAAGTAAGTAAGTGATTGCACAATATTGGAGAATACGTTTAGCTGTAAAAATTCAAGTTTCATTTGTACATCAACATGGAACGAAAAACCTGTATTTGAGCTCGTAAACTGTTGATATTGCCTTTAATATTACTTTTTGTTGCTGTTCTTTGATGGTGCATGACCGAGCTCAAAGTTATGACTAAAAATTTGCTTGCTCCACAAAATATAAACTCGCTCGCAAAATCGTATTTTATGGATCACTTATCATGAAAGTATTGGCTTCTCGTAAATCGTATAATCATTTATTATTTAATGAACCCGCTGGTGTCTAAATAATACGGTAAATATAATGCGTTTCGCATTTTGCTTTTCTGACACGTGACAAAATGTAGTATAAGTGATTAATGAGTTACATACTCATTTCAATTTAAATTACTTACCATTTTACACTTTTTAACGCTGCTGGATTTGCGACATATTCGCAAAACATTGTGAACATTTCTGTTTCATTTACTGTTATATTGCTTGGTTTTATTGTAATTATCGGTTCATCTGCAATTATAAGATTGATATTATTGTACAAGATTTCAAAGAGCTTAAAAAATATTATATTTAATTATATCGAAATTGTTAGTACCCCGATTTGGAAAATTTTTAAAAATTATATAAAATAAATGATCATATTTTGTATGAAAAGATCAAGAAAGCAGGGAAATAAAAATTCTTGACAATTCGTTATTGATCGTCTATTCCTATTTTCAGAAGACATTGGCAGGGGGGGGTATGTTGGAAACCAGTTAATCAGATATATAAAGTCTTCATCGAAGAAAGGTTACGTGACAGGGTTTTAGAAATACGTATTTGCATGAAGAGAGCGATGTCATGAAGAGTGGAAGCTTGCAAGTCTATTGGGAAAATGGCGTCTGAATAAAATCTTCTAAGGCCACATTTCACCATAAAGTCACGTTCATGTTCCTCTTTCATAAAATTTCGGGTATTTCTGAATGAAGTATCAAAAGCGACAGACCAAGCTGAATGAAGCACTTTAAGTATGACCAGTTCCATAAATTAAAACTTGGTTGATATCAAATTTTTATTTCGCAATAACAAAAAACTGTGTGCACGAAGATGTTTTAATTAAAAACTTTATTTTTGATCGTAATTTTTAAAGCTCCACTAATACAGAAGAAAGTTTTGCTTCCAAACTTCAGGCAAAATATTATTCTGTGGAAATTTTGTGTTGTATGATATATGATATATTTTATTTACATCTTTTAATAATTCAAAATTGAGAGTACAGAATACATATTCAATTTTAAATCATTTATTTATTTTCCAATTAATATAAAACCATAAAAACTCACTACTTACACAAAACTTCGATGGTTATTGTTTCTTTCAAAGGCTTCATACCCTCTTTTAACATGACCGAATTCTCAGCCTGGCAACTAAATGAAACTCCACTATCGTATTCCGTTACTGTAAAAATAAAGTAACTCTTCGTTTCCGCCGTTCCATCAGCCTGTGAACAAAAGCGAATGATTTTAGATAACAAAGTGTAACACGAACTGTACTCTCTGACTGACCTTTTCACATTATATTTTTAATCTAAAGATTTTTCAAGCAATGCTTGTAAAAGTCTCTCACCGTAATAAATAAATATATACAATTTTCTTAGAAGTAGTTCAAGTTCTATAAATTTAAATAATTCCTTACTTTCTTCATCATTAAGAATAATTATTAAACTAAATCTTAATTAGTAAGCCTACTTTGTCATCAAATTGGAAATGATCATTTTAATCTCTATTTATTGTTCAGGAAGAGACACCTTATTGTCGTTTTATCATATTTTCTGAAATTTTGAATTAAAAATATCTCACTCGAGCTCGAAACATATAAATGATCAAAGTTTACTCCGTAGAGTGTAACACTTTGGTAAACTAAGTTGGGGACTTTCCAGAGATATACTTTTGTGAAGATATACCATTTATGTTTGTCCCAGAAATATTGTGCCCGCGTATGATGTTGTCGGCACGCAAGATAAGTGCACAATACATTTTCTGTTTCCTTTTCCAGTAAACTGCATGTTTCCTCCTTCTGACCCCGTCCCTCTAAATTGCCAAAGTCTTCTAAAGATAAAAGTTTTGGCACAATATCATGAAATGCGCATGCCTTTGACCGCGCCTGGTTTTTCTTTCAGAGCTCCTGATGTTTGCACTTTCAATATTAATGTCGCTTTTATCCCGTTTTTTCATGATAAAATTTCACAATATAATAACAGGAATATTCAGCCTTAGGGAGGTAAAAAAGTGCTCCCATATCAGATTGTAAACATATTTTAAAATTAAAAATTCAATGAAACCGTTGACCTTCACCTTTGAGAAATTTTTTATAAGTGTGACTGTTAAGAGTTAATGATGAATGTGTTTTCATCTTCAATGAGGAGGCAGACAAAAGGCACTTACTGAAGCGTCACATCACAGTGAATGCATGAATGTGTGAAATGCAGTGAAAATGATCTGTTTGAAACGAGATAACATCTCCTGAGTAATTTCGCAACATGTTCTAATAAGTATGATTCCATTAAACTCTGAGAACACGTGTGCCCTCCCAAATGGAATTAAAACTATCCATTCTTAATCAAGTGTGTTTTATTCTGATTGAACATTGAACTTTGAACTTTCTCTTTTCGGCTTATTCCCAATTTGCGTGAATAAATTTCTGAATATTTGAATTTAATTGTATAAAAAAGCAAATTTAATTGAAGAAATTATTCTGTCCCGCTAATATCATTCGTCGGAAAAACTGGACGAATAGACACTTCATTTTTTATTTCGCTGTCGTTTAAATAATAAGTGTCTTTTCAAAAAACCACTATAATCACTATTTCAATTACTGATAGAGCTCTAATAGAACTAATGGAACTGTTTGCAAAGTGAATTCGAGAATTCATATATTTTGATTGCGATGATTTAAGTTAACTGCGCGAGCAGTTAATTAGTTAATGGATTGCCTTTCACAACGAATTAGTATATAATTTACGCTGAAACGATTGCAGAGATTAGAAGATATAATCTTTATTCTTCCACGTGTAAAAAAAAGAGGTAAAAGGGACTGTTTCTAGAAAAATTAATTTAACTTTTAAAACATAAACATACAAATATTAATTCCTTTAAATTCAACTCTTTAAATTCCAATTTTAATTAATGAAAGAATTTAAAGGATTTAAAGCCGCTTTATTTTACTCACAGCAACACTTATTTTGAAATTTTTAATTTAATTCTTGATACCTAATTTTAATTATAATTTTAAACAACCTGACTTGAATAAAAATAAATTTCTAATTGATTACTGCATCAGGATAGTTAAGTGTAACCCTTAAATTACTCGCGAAGAGCTAAAAAGTGAATCTAGTTAATTTACTCTACAAAAAAATGCTTCCTTTCTTGTCACGAGTCCTAGTGATTTTCTTTGTCGCAACTAAAAAATGCAGGGAAATTCATTCTATATGGTAATAACGTTTTGTGACGAGTAGAAAGAGAAAGCATGGAGGCATCCTGGAATGACAAAAAGGTAAATCCAATTCCACTCAGAAGTGTAGCAGATGTTGCATATATTCGTGAGTCCTTTTTGATTAGTATGAGTGGCTCAATTTCTCTTTTTGACTCACGCTGTGATGAATAATGTTGCTATCAAGTAATAATAGGTCAATTCTGCCACACTCGCTCGTTTCGCATGCGTTACGTGGCCGAATCGTTATGTTGGTCTTCAGGTAATCAGACACTTAGCAAACAAAGCTAATTATGCCCTGGGGAATACGAAAAGCAAACATTAGGAATACAAATCCATAATCGGAATATCGTGGTGAGGTAAGCTTGATAAACCGACCACACTCAGCACGGATTTGTTATTATAATCTGTCGACTTCCAGCAATGTGTAGATTTAGCTCTCCAGCTAAATGGTTAATTACCTAATATGCACTTGATTCAGTTTCTCTTTCGTCTGTTGATTTTCAGTCTTCTCATAAATCGTCGGATTGATTAACTTGAATCAACGCATCAGTAAATCCTTTTCTGCATCGTGTGTGAGGGAGATGAAAAGCGTTTGCAGAGAGTTTCTTGCTTTGTTTCCTTGTGTGCATACATTTCTGTGTGTCGCAATCAGGCTTTAGCGCGCATTGAACAAACGTTTCACCTTCCTGGAAGCATGTTCTTTGTGGCTAAAGATAGTATTTGGAATGGATTCACAGGATTGTGAACAATAATGTTGTAATGGTGAAGAGCTTTATAAAGCTGAAGTTATAATTGGCAACATTAATTATTATTCTCTCTAGTCAAATTCTTCAAACTCAGAGTACTGTAAAATGGGCAGAAGTCACTCGTTATTTTATTATTTTTTAAAAATTACTATTTTATAATTATTATTCCAAATTTTAAAGCAAAACGCTCCGGATGAAAATATTGACTTGATATGCCTTTCGCTATATTTACGGGATTGATTGTTTAATGAAAATTTTAAATTGAATCTTCTAAATTAAATTTTTGTCGTGAAAACAGTTTTAATCTATTTTTGACAGCTAATATTTTTTTATTTACTCTGAATATTTGCTCGTAATTTTATATCAGAATCAGTTTTCAATTAAATAAGTTCCAATCACGACGAAATCAAATTAATTTTCTCATTTAGAAGGGTGACTTTTTGTTACTATGAGCAATCCTCTAATTGATTTATTTATCCTCAATATACGTTACTTTATTCTTATTTCGACTTCACGTGAATATAATATTACACTTTATTCCAGAAATGAAAAAAAAAAACAGAATTTACTTTTCATTCCCAAGATTGTTGAATTTTTCAAGTCACTTAAAATAATGTACTATATGAAATATAAATTGCAACTCTGTTTTTTTATTTTAGGAGACAATGGGATACAAATGGACACATTTTTGTTAACTTTAGTTAACTCTTTTAGCGACAAAATCGAGTAATGTTTATGTTTTCTGTTTATACTATCACAATATTAGAGTTATTCATCAAAGGACCCCTGAATCGTGGAGCATCCCAAGAATTTATATGTTACGAGGAACGTGAGATACCTGACATAGTGCTTGGCAGAGATAGGTCTAAAGTCAATGGACCGAAGGACTCGTCCACTCATCCTACTCTCTTCGGAATTTCTGTATCATTTTTTGAAAGCAAATAGCGTTTCACAAAAACCACGGAAATATCTTTTTTATTACTTTTTAAATATTTTAATAATTATAATCATAAATTACAATTGAATCCACAAAATTCAAAACAATTTGCAAGATTTGTAATTGTTTTACAAACAGGGAGTCGATTTACAATGATCACGAATCCTCTAACTGATTACTAGAGATAGTCGCACGATTGAGGTTTGCGATTGAGGTTTGCGATTGATGACGTTCGTTATCTCGAGACCGTGACATCACGAAATACAGCCAATAAGGGGTGGTTACTGGATTGCTGAAGGATCCAGATTCAATAATGACGTATAAAATATATTCTTTCTTCCCTTTTTTGAAAATTAATTGTCTTCAAAGTAGTGATGCATTCGAACGAGATTTGACAAGAAAAGAACAAGATCGATATTGTTAATCGAGTATCCACAAAAAATATTGATCTTGTCTGAGAATTTATGTCTTTCAGATAAATAATTTTAATGGCAATATAAATTCAGTTACAAAATTTTCCACGATAAAAATTTCTAAGGAATATAGGAAATATGGAAATTCCGATAATTCAAATAATCCACCTCAAATAATTTTCAAGAATTATTATAAATCTTTTCAGCACTTATTTTTCAATTACTAATATTACTAAAAGTTCAGTCAGATTTATTGAAAATTCAAATATGACAGGATTTTATTATAAGGAATTTGAAAGTTTACTTACATTTGGAATTATCTTCGTTTCGAGCATATCGAGTCGTTTACTGTCGTTTCTGACAGGGGTTGTACCATTATACCAGGTCACATTGGCAGGAGGTCTTGCAGCACCAACAGAGCATTCTAGCAAACTTGAAGATCCTCGAACAGATTGACCATCTTTGTTGTTGTGTCGAATGTTCATTGTCAGCGGAGCCACTATTGAAAAAAAAATAAAGAACCTTAAATGAATATATTTCCATTTATATAAATATATCCACTTATAAAAAGCAACAATACTTTTTGTCAACATTGTTCCCCCCCCTATAAGTATGACTTTTTTTAAAGCGTTATTATTACAATTAAGTCTCTAACAACTGTTAAGAAACTTTCTACATTATTTAAAAATTTTTTGTGCGAAAATACAATTTTTTTAAGGTATTTGTGGGATTGAAACTTGACTCGTGTTAGTTTCTGGAATAATTGAGAATCTCTGTTTACACTTTATGCTGCCCCGAGTGGCAGAATCTCGCCTTGCCTTGTCCGTTTACACAAGCAAAATGCAAACAAGTAACATGAGATGGTCGAATGAAAAGGAAAATGGATATTTAGCACAATAGAGTTATGATAGGAATTATGATCCTTCACCACTATTCTTCTAGGACTAAAAGCTTTATAATATGTTCATGCAAATTGCGAATTTTTATTTATTCCAAGAGAGTCCAGCTTTTCCAACAAATGGCATTGGCAGGACCGAAAAATTAAATAAAAGGTTTATTGAATAAAAAAATTATTTGATACGACTATTTTATTTTTGATTCAAACAAACGGTTTTTGAGTGTATTTCATGTAGTAGAATTAAAGGCTTTTACTGCTAAAGAAGCATATAAATCGCTCAGTAAGTATACCTTTGGGTCTAGCCAACTCAGAATAATAGATTCGGTTAGCTAAACTGCCCGGCTGACTAACTGGTCGGCTGACCAAAACCTCCTTCACCTACTTCGCTGCGATTCATACGTCAATCCGCGTTATTTCCAGATGAGAAACGGTTCATATGTGCTTTCAATTATTTTGATAAAAAGACCTTTTGAAGATCTTTTAGCCGCTCGTTAACCTGATATTCAAGTCAGTGGTTCTTTTTCGCGAAATGATCGTGATTGTAAAGAGTTTTATATAAAGTATATATAAACGTTGTTAGATAAATCCAATCAACCGGAAGACCGATAAGTCTATACTTTTTCCATTCATAAGCATGAGTTAAATCTATTTCTACTCAATTTAATTTATAAAATCAATATGAAGATAATGATTGTCTCGACAAATACATAAACTGAATAAAATGGTTTCGAAATCTTTAGGATTCACGCTGATCGTAGCAGAAGTAAATTTTTCTGGAAATATTTCTTGATTCTCTTCGATCCCAAAGTCGGTATAATAAATTCTCAACACATTTAAATAAGAAAAATGTCAAAGTGCCATGGCACTAAATTTAAAACAGTTATCTCAACTTCCTTGTAATATCTCAAAGCACCGATGCAATATTTCGAGGGTTCAGGACTTTAACAAAGACAAGCATGTCTTTCCTTTAGAACGATAGTCCATTTGTTAGGGGAAGATAAAGGAAAAGCTTCCATCAGTCGCATTTTCCAATTCCTTGGGAAAAAAGTAAGCTGTCGTGAGTCGACAGCTTGTACGAGTGGTGAGCTAATCCAACTTGAGTGTGAGCGAGTTCCACTCTCCGTGTTTCGTTTCACGGATCTCAGTTTCTAATCTTAACAAGATAATTTATATGATCGTCGTTTAGAAATTAAAATCAATTCCTCTGAAAGGAAACAATTCATTAGAGGGGAAGTTGTCGTTAATTATATTGAAGTGAGAATACAGGAAAAAGCACTTACAATTAGTTTCAAATAATTATTAATTTATATACTTTAAGCCAGATAATAAAATTATTTGAATTCTAAAAATATAAAAAATTAATCCAACAATGTTCCCTGAAAAAGAAGTTATTGAGTACTCAGGTAATAGAACTTCCATATTATTCATATTATGTGGACATAACTTTCGCATAATTTATAAATCGATTCAACTTTGTAATTCATTTCCGGACCGAACTGCATAAACGTGTTGGCTTTAAGTTAAAAACGATATCGCGATCTGGGAAATATCAAGCTATGCGAACACACAACCTAGTGTTTAACTTCAGTGAAGAAGTGCTATTCTGCAGATGGCCGCTGTTTAATGGTCCAACTTCAGTAATAACGTTTGTCTTCTGCATCCGCATAATAGATTTTCAGGACTACGCCCCTTTAATCTTTCGTTTCGGTCTGCAAGTATTGCATAAAACAGTCTTCGCTTTCCAGCTGATAAATAATTGATTAGAAAAGGATCTGAAAACATAAAACTTCGATTCAAGGAAAACTGATCTTGCTGAAGTAAAAGGTTGAGACTGGAAAGATAAATGTCTACCTGATGCACAGAGCAATATTCTTCCTTGAAGTTAATTCAATGGGAAAAGTTTTCTTTCTGAGGAAAATTTACTCCCTTATTACCGCTTTATCGACTTGATTACAGTCAGAAGAAATTCGATTTACGTTACCTATAGTACTGAATCTTAACTTTCAACAGTTTAGCCCCTCTCTGATATATTATAATATCTTATAATAATCTAATGTTACATTTTGATAACAGAAATAAATAAAATTAATCTTGTATTATATCAAACTGTGCCAGATGGTTAATAAAACGGTGGGACGTTGTTTAATGTAGCGCATGACATGAACGAAAACGATACTATTATTCACGCAACTCCTCGTGATATTTTTTTCGTGTATAAATCTGGGGGAGATTTAATACTTTAACGAGAGTAGACAGTTATGGAATGAACCGAAATGCGAAATCTGACATGAAGCGTATGCATTTATTCTCTGAGACGGTTACGCGCTTCCACCATGCACTGGAAAATAAATTGAAAACACTCAAAAACGTCAGCAAGTCAATAATGAATACAATGTGCTGTTTTTTAAATAAAACTGGCACCAATCCCCTTTCGACGACAGACACATTTCCTCTTGGAGGATTTTCGGATCAAAGAGTATTTAGTCACAGGCATTGCCTCGAGCTTACAATTTTAACAAGCAACATTCCAGATCATGTTTAATCAAGGGTTCTCACTTTTTATCAATTTCATGAATATGTATTTTTTAGTTTTATCAGCTTTAATCATTTCAATACATTTATTCTTGGCTCTCGCTCAAAGATAAAAATAAAAGATAATTTGAAATGAAACTATGAAAAATATATTTCAATAACTTTTTTGAAGGTTCATTTACTTTTATTTGCTACCAGATAATCCTCAATTAAGAGCGAGTTAAAAGTTGAGCTAATCTCACTTAGTTTAAGTAACATTGTTACAAAACTTTCGTAATTCTAATTTGAAGAAAACTGAACACATGGAAGTTCAGTGTTGGGAGATAGTGAGAAAAATAAGTGATGAGGTAATAAAAATGTCGCTCCTTAAAGCTCGTGGAGGGCCACTGGCGTCGAAGAAATATGCAACGACCCATTTCCTCACTTTTCCAAACTCCCTTCGCTAACTAGCTATTCTTTTCTCTTACGCTTGTCTTTTCCCTTCGCCAAGATTTGCCTTCCTCCGAAACCTTTTTTCATTATTTTTTTCCCTTTTTTTTCATATTTTCACGCTTCATTCTCGGCCTACGAATCCTTCTAAGTTTTTCTAGCAAATGGAAGAAGTGGCGAATTTGTGTGGTGCAACTTTAGGGTAAACTGACAGACGTGGTTGGATTTCCGCTTGAGAGAAACTTGGGGTGAGAAGTGAGATCGGGTGGATTCTGAGAACGAATATATCAGCATATTTCGCGGAAACCATTCGCGATGCGGACGGGACTTGACCTTTTGTCATATTTTAGCATAGGATTCAAGTAGACTCGACACCACCGAGTTGAGTCGATCGAACCAAAAATGCAATTTCCTCATATTAGATTCACGGCTCGGTTCTTCTTTACCTTTGGTTTTTGTCACAACCACGATCTACGCTTTGTCTTTCTAAAAATCAACACGCTTTTGTCGAACGACTTTCAACATCGAATTCGACAAGGAAGTAATTAATCTCTATTCTGTTTCGTAACGAGCTTATTCAAATTTATTTGTTATTTACAGGATAATTTAATTACTCATATGGTTATAAAACAAGTTTAATTAAAAACTTGTTTCTCTAAATTTAATTATTTTTTTAGTCGAAATTATGTCTAACCATGACTTTCCGTTTCTACTTGTAGAGATATTTTATTCTTCATTTTTTTAAGATGAAAACGTTCTTTACTCAGTCGGTTCTTTTAAGTTAAATGAAGTCTTAATTGTATTGAATAACGTGAAATAATTAACCGTCTAATTAAAAACTCCTTTTACCATTGGTTATGATTGATATTCTGACTGCAATATTCCGTTTCTGTTTGCACAGTTTCTTTATTATCCTTATTATTAATATTTTTTATTCATGAATAATACTTGAATATTGAAACTCCGTATATTGATCTATTTTGTTGCATTGATTACGAAATCGATCATGAAAATTCCCGCAAATAAAATGAGACAAAAGCAGATCAAAAATCTAATTAAGTTATGTACCTAAGTAAGTTATGTAAGTTATCTAAGTTCCCTGAAATTATTTATGAAATATTTACTGTACAAGATTTAGAGAAGCTATTGTCAAAAAGATTTACTTCATCGGAAAGTCGTGCGCATTTCACATGTGGGGAGATTAGTGAATCTTAATTAATTATGATACTATGCTAATGACTCAGTATTTCGTATTCAGCACAGCAAAGGGAGTGCCAGCCTTGTTTAGGGTGTAACTTCTGTCATGCCAATGTTTTCCCAAGAGTGCAGGATCAAACAACAAAGTCACGTAAGCAAGGCATCTGCTCAGCTTTAATTGTCAAGAGCTTTCCAACTAATAAATATTAAGCCTCCGGGAAGAAAAAGGAACAAGAGAATAAAGCGAAAGTTCAAGTGACGTTCAATTTGAGGAGCGTTTTACTTTCTTTGAGGTTTTCGTTCAAATTGAGGCTTTAGATTTCTTATAGAAGGAATGAAAAGACTGAGATTGAAATAGACAAAGCGAGAAAAGTGTGCAATTGATTGACTTTAGGTGCACGATAAAGTACAAGGAAGATTCCAAGAAGATTTTCCAAGAAGATGATCATATTCCACCTTGTAAATATTCCTCATGCTTTCAACCAATCATCCTCATGCATTTGTTCTCATTAATAATTCATCTTGTGCATCATGTGAGGAAATGAGTCAAATTACAGATTTTTCTACAATTTTAAGGAAATTCTTTTTACTTTATGGATTTTAAACTTTATGGATTTTTACTTTATGAGATTTTGGAATAGCTCGTTTTGCTCAAAGTTGCTCAAAGTAATTTCTTTTACTGTCGCTAAGAAGCATAAAAGTACCTTGTGGAATAACTACCCAGAGGATATTTGCAACACGATGAAAATCAGGTGTTTAGAGAATATCGTAAAGAGCACTAGAAGCTAAGCACACGGATAGGAGAACAAACTTATTTAATTAACACCAAGCTACGTGAGGGCAGAATAAACACGCCGAAATTGCCTGCTATCTATGCTGCAGAGCTTTAACATTCAGACATGTAATTACTGGTATCTTATATTTCACATAAGTGTACCTCAACTCAGACCATGTTATCACTAATCAAAGCTTGGGAATCGAAAATCATTTTTAATTGATCAGTTACATTTTACTTAAAATATCAATATTTTATCTATTCTCCCGAGTAGAAATTTTGCTGTGGCCCCGATCGGGTCCAGATCGGGGGATTTCAGACCAGGGATGAAACACACGGCCCGACCAGGCCCAGACCTGGCCGGATCGGGGCCCAATCGGGCCGGGCGTTTCATCACCGATCTGGGCCAGGTTTGGAAATTCCTACACGGGCCTGTTCAATTTAAGACTCTGGAGTATGTTTAAACCTCATCAGTCCCTCATTTCGCCACCTTAATTAGTCCCTTGAGTGTCAAATTGACACTCTGAGGTAAATTAAATATAGTTTAAATTTCTTTCATATGGAATCAATGAGAAACTATTAATTCAAGATTGAAGAACTTTATTATGCTGATTCGAATACTTTTATCTAGAAACTAACACATCTTTCTGATGTGCTAACTAAGGACTATTTTTTGGATTAATTTGGCGAATTGTTTCACTGAATTTTAGCAAATAGATATAGACGATATTTTAAAGTAATTTATATGTGCCTACCGTGAACGTCTAATTTGATGTCAATTGTGAGAGGCTCAGCATTAGGAAGACTGCTGCTGACCTTGCACGTGAGGTTAGCGCCTAATTCGCTGCGTGTAACTTGAAGGTTCAACAGGCTGCTTCCGGTACCAATTCCGTTTTCTCCAACTTTCGACGTGGTTTCCGCTGAAAAAAAAAGAGAAATAGATTGAGCAAGTAGTCAGGATTCAAAGTCAGAATGATTAGTTTTGCGGATTACGTTCAATTTTTTAAGTTTACCCAACCATTTATTTTTATTGCAAAAGCGACTGCGGACTGACAAGAAATTTTCAATAAATGAATTTTTAGGACATTAAGCATATAACAAGCATCCTGAATAAATTATTTAAAAAATTGGAATAGAGATGCTAATATTTTCCAATTACTTTCGCATAAAATATCTTTTTAATGTAGTTATTTGTTCATTCTTTTGAAGATCAGTATCAATTATCAGTAATAATAATAATAATATTCTCAGTAATATCAATAATATTCTTCGCAATATTTAAATTATGAAGAAGCAGAATTTCAGGCACATGAAAATTCCAAAAACGTACATTCGAGGAGCTTATTGCCATTGTACCACTCGACGGTTGGAACAGGTCTCCCTTCACTACTCTCGCACCTCAAGGAAATCTTGGAACCCTCGTTTATTGGTCCCAAGACTT
Source organism: Synergus itoensis (assembly GCA_904066005.1). Classification (NCBI taxonomy): domain Eukaryota; kingdom Metazoa; phylum Arthropoda; class Insecta; order Hymenoptera; family Cynipidae; genus Synergus; species Synergus itoensis. The sequence goes on along the minus strand of CAJFCP010000036.1, from coordinate 4,523,615 downwards.
TTCCAGATTCAAGAGTGGCTTTTGTGTCTTCATCGATAACACGGACGTACACTGGCTGAACTGAAATATGAAAACAAGAAAAATATAAATATTTACTTTCAAATAGATGACAATAAACATAATAAACATGAATTTATATTCAGTATATACTAAATATAAATTAATAGATTAAAAAAGGATTTTTATAAGAACTATATATAGTTCTTTTATTCCACACAAAGAGGTTTATTCTTCTGCCAAATATGAAAAGAGTACATTTCTGAAAAAGGACGGAACACACTGTTATTTTTTTATAGAGGGGAATATAGAGTCTTGGATATGAATAAACTCTTTAATAAATGTTACCGGCTTGCTTATAAAGCTACTTCTTTTCACAGATATTCCACAGTGTGTGTTACACGTGGTGTGTTGCACCCTCAGGACCTTTCGGGGGTCGATGTAGGTCAGGTCACTGAATATTAAATCTTGAGTCGTTGAATATTAAACAACCAGCCCTACTCAAGTGGATCGTTATCTTCAAAAGGTTGCGAATTTCGTTGCACCAAATTTTCGGCATCTTTGAAACTTTCTTAACGGCTTTTCTCAAAACGGCTTTTATGTGAAATAAGGAGTATTAATAATTGTGATCTAATAGGAATTTTTTATGCTTCCGAATGTCAAGGACATCTGCAGAATAAGTACAGAAAACAAGCAATACATGGTTTTATTTTTTTAAATAGTTATATTGAAGTTATATTTCAAATTGTGTCATAAAAGTTTTTTTTTTTTGCAAGATTAGTAGACCATTTTCATAATTTTAGCAAAAACCTTTGACTTGAGACACTTTTATTTTACACGCTTGCCGTGTGAGAGTGAGTAAGATCTGATTTATCACAATATCCCTTTTTTCTGCAAATAACGCACCATTTGTGAAAAAAAGGCAACTCTCACTCTCCAGTAATATTAGGGACTCTACATCCTTTTTATACCTTCTTACGAATGTTACGGGCGCCTGTTTGACAATATTGGATTTTCCTGTCCCAAGGGTAAAAACCTGCCAGTGACAACTTTCTTAATTTCAGGACTTCAACGGTCTTTATTTTCTTTCACTGTTTTTCCTGCTTTCGTTTTTTTCCACAAGACCGATTCATGTGATTCATTAGGGGTTGTGCATAAATTACGTTGAGCCTTTTGGGGAGGGGGGGGGGGGGGGGGGCGAACAAACCGACGAATAAAAACGGGGGGGGGGGGGGGGGTTTAAATACAGTAACGTGTTAAATTCATTAGTGAAATATGGCCGGAGATTCAAATGCATTATAGAAAAGAACTTAAAAATAGTAAAAAAAACCTTCAAAATTCAATTTATTATGATGAATTTAAAGACAAAAGATAATAAATATTACAATTCATGTTTAAAAAAATTTTAATGTAAATATTTTAAATTCCATCGTCTTTCTTTCTTTAAAAGAAATTGAAGACTAATTTTATTTTAAAAATAAATTTAAAAAAATAGTTCAGGTTACTTTCAATGGGGGGGGGGTACATCGTTAGTCTACGCTTGTCAACGCAGGAGGGGAGGGGTAAATATCCGGAAAAATCCTCAACGTAATTTATGCACAACCCCTTATGCCTAATTACGCGGTGAATATCTAAACCTTTCAGTCTAGGGTATTTAAATTTAAAAGTGAGGTAATTTACCATTAAATCATATGTTATCAATCACGAAATTTAAACTATTGTTAAATAATTCCCAATCCAATTAATAAACAATATATATAACAATATATTATTCTGAATATATTTTCTGAACGGGAACATTATTTTTCTCCTTTGCCACCATAGACATTGCACAGCAGGATTTAAATTGAAAATATTCTTGTATCATCTGTGAACGTGTACAACATGGTGGATCTGGTATGAAAGAGTTAGCGGAGTTTTGATCGCACCAGGCTCGTTACCTGACATTCCCTTACTGCACTTTTTATGGTCGTTCTTTGGAACTTATATAGAATACTCCAAGGAAAAGTTTTTCATTGAGACAGTTATGTCGACATTTGATGCATTATGGCGCTATATTATAACTCTAGAATACGGGAATATCCAGAAGTAAAAAATTACAGAACTGCAAATCAAATAAGGAAAGTGTAGAGGATAAAATACGTGTAAAGGGAAGTTAAAGAATGGATAAGGCGTTTAGAGCGTGTGAAACAAGAAGCAATTTATAATAAATTCTTTTTAATTTTCACGATTCAAGTACTTTTCAATTGAGCAACAATTGGTTCAATCACAATTCTCAATTATTTTAGCCCCGCTGACTCGGCAGGTATTTTTGAATTTCATCGAAAAATCCATCAAATTTATAAATACTCATCGAATGCTTGACAAAGGTAGAAAATTGTGGTAGATGAGTATTCAATTTGTGTATATGCCGATTGAAAAGTTCATTCGCTGCTCAAGTGATATGATCCTGTGGTTAGATTCATGAAATGAATGGTTTTTCATTCTTCTTTATGATCTAATCGAGTTGAACTAATGATCGGCTGCTCTTGTTCTAGACATGAAACTGTATTTCGGCCAATGTGGATTACCGCTTCCCAACATTCGGTCAAATGGTTATTCTATGGAGAATGATTTATCGGTTTTCATCCATCCGTCCCATTACCTCACCGGATTGCCGGTCTGCTCGTAGGCCTCTATGCGCATTGCAACTCACGAATGCATTTCCTGTATTGTATTTCCGATTCGCATACACTTCGTGTGTTATTCACGTGAATTTATATATATGTTGCTAGCCTCATATATAGAACAAAGCGTTAAATATTGTATTTAGATTAAAAATATAGTCAAGTACATTAAATGTTTCTGTGGCCATTCAGTGTGATCTATAGAAATTACATTCTGTTCGCTTTCTCTTAAATTTCTCTAGTAATCTGGAATAATGGTACGTCATAAATTTCCATTGTTAATTAATTGCCATTTAAAAATGAAAATTAACAATATTTCATAACCATCCTTTTGTTTTTGTAAATTATTTAAATGGATATGTTTGAATCACGTTAGTTGCTAGGGATTTGTACTCCTGCTACATCAACATTTATATGAAATTTCTAATAGTTTACGTCAGTAGGGAATCACAACATGTTTCCGAAATTCCCCAAACCTAATATTTAGATGAGAAGGCGAGCATACACATTGCCTCGAATCTAAAGTTCTCGGTACAACATGACAAGCTGCCTTTTAAACTGAAATTAAACTTCAGATGTTTCCATAAAATAGTATACAATAAAAAAATTCTAAAAGCATTTATATTCCTGTTTTTTTCTGCTTTGAAATTTTTTAATTTAAATTCAAAAAATATTGAATATGAACTTGGAGAGACAACTATAAATTCTGGATGAATGCATTTTCGTAGGATTCTATTTTCTCAGGAGACATAAAAAGGAATTTGATTGCCGAATCCATTAAGTGATTTTCAGTCAAATGGAATCTTTTGAGAAACTCTGGTCCACAGATATAACTAAAGAAAGTAAAGTTCTATAAAATGAAAGCTGAGAGGACGAAAATAGAGTACATTTGTGATAAATTACACCTTAAGGATGGCAAATATCGACTGCAGCGAATAGGAGGAAAACGAAAAATCCTTAAAGGGAAAAAGCTTCGAGGAAGGTCGGCGCGATGTCGGGGGGTTTGAAAAAGTAGGGTAGATTGAGAAACTCGCTTAGCCGTTGAAGGAAACCAGAAACGAAAAGGGCGAGAAGAAAGAGCGCAAAGGGTCGGCGAATCGTTTGGTTTCCCGCGAGACCGTGAAATTAAATTCCTTTACCTTCTTAGTTCTCTCCAGATCGACTAAAATGACGAAAATATTTGGTCACTGACCTAGGCACGCTTTGTAGCGTGCTTCTCTTATCAATATACGTATGTGCCTTACATATATATGTATATTGCCTTATACAACGTGATTATATGTGTCAATAAATATTTATTATTATAACGTACATATTAAAAAATATATATCCTGTGTAAAAATATCCTGTAATAAAAATAATCCTGTAATTTTCATCACCACCCCTAGTAGAAATTGGTATAGTTTTTCCTTAACACTCTCAAGTAACTCGTAGGTTTGAAATGGGGAAAAACTAGACTAGAGAAACTAGGTAGAACCTAGTTGGAACCTAACTAGAATTTCCTGAACAGATTTGAATGAGGAAATCCTTGACTAGTAATCAGTGAAATTTCCTCACTCAATACGAGAATAGTTTTTCCTTGCCTGTATCTCGATTGAAACTAACTAGGATTTTCTGCTCAGTTTTAACTTAAAAGACCCCTCTACTGGTTTCTACATTTCATACTTAGGTTTGGATATGAATATTTATATTTGTTTGTATTATATGATAAAAATTGAATACAAAGAAATAAATGAAAAAGTCTATAATTATTTAATAATAATTAATAAAAAATATTTTATAAATCATAATTTATTAAATGATTATTAAAACTAATAATTTAATGCAAATACTTGTAAATAGAAACAACATGCGGCCAAGAAATGAACGAGGAGTGGAAAATATATAATTTATTTTATATTTTTGCAAACAAAAGAGTTTATATTTCATTTCAAAAATGGAAATAATTTTATTAAATCTATGTAAGTAGATCTAGTCAGGTCCTCACTCGAAGCAGCGTTACATTCCTCACTAGTAACTGACAAGTTTCCTAGTTGGGTGCTAAACAGACGTAGGGAAAAACTGACTAGAAACTTGCCTAAAACTAGGACCAATTTCTACTAGGGACGTTTCTTTATGAAAAGGATCATTTTTTAAACTCCATCACTTCAAAAATAGTTTTTCCGAGCTTTCTAGGTTTCGCCCCTAGGGCGTGTGCTTAAAGCCTTGACCTTGACCTTTACAAAGTATTTTTTTGGTCAAAGTCACTCCTTTAGAACGTTATTCCAAGCTCCTTCAGTGTTTGCGGACTTTATTTTCAAGGTACACTGGATTTTATAATAGCTATCACACGGCTATAAAACGAATGCAATATACATTTTATCATACTGCTATTTACTGTTATATACTGCGTGGAAATGATGAAGAGGCACTCAGGTCTGAAAGTCGTAGGGAATATCTTGCGAGGGCAGAATAATTTTTGTCAGCACTTCATTCGTAGAAAATCTGGGCTATCAGCTTCCCCTTTTCAAGAATGAGGCAAGATGGCGTAGGGATAGGATAGGGGTGCGTGATTTACTTGGCCTCCAGTAGTACACAGCTGTGTACGGCTCATAGGTCGACGGCAGCTTATATATCACGTAGAAGTGTTTAAGTTACTTTATGTTAGAAGGTAAGTGGCCCAAGTCGGACTCTATGTCGGTGCACTTACACCCCAGGGATTTTTGTTACTTCCTAAAGTTTCGGCAGCTTTCTCGGGAAGGGAACATATAATCGATTTTAACGGCGACAGCGTGTCGAAATGATTGTACCTCTATAGAACATACGATAAAGTTTATCGCAGAACCGCTGACATTAAACGCAACGTGCAGTACATAGTCAACTCGA
>CAJFCP010000036.1:4492855-4517687 GCA_904066005.1 Synergus itoensis | reverse complement strand
AGAGAGTAATTTAGTTACCCCGCAAGAAATCGCGAGAAAAGTTTACAAGAAATTTTTATCTTTTATACTAGAGCAAGTTTTTAGCGCTCCGGCTGTAACCAATATTGGAAATTTATTGGTACCGTGAAATGACATTTCACTGGAGGTTGATATGAGTCGTGTGGATAGACATTTGCTGAAGAGCAGTAGCGATGCGTTTGCACCGTATAAGTTGGTCATATAAGTTCATGACCTGTTAGATGCAATTTCATTCCCATCAAATCGACATCAGAAGCTCACAGTGGCCAGGGATCTCGAGGCGCAAGCAGTCGCTAGTGCGGCATTGTTGCATCAAATGGCCAACGCCATTGTTCCTTCAGTGTTGCTAACAGCGGAGCTTAAAGACGAGCCACTGATGTTAAATCGATGCTGTGCTGCGATCGGCACTCGAATGCCGGATGTTAGAAGTTGGCTTCCAAGAGCACAATAGTGCATAGGATAATTTATAGATGTTACTGTGTTAAGCCAGTTGCAAGGAATCCTTTCAAACTCTGGTGAAACTGCACTTGAGCTATTTATTCGAATGGAGATAAAGGAACTACATCGCTAATGAACTTCCGTTAATTATACCGTACCTAACAATTAATTACACTATTCTAAATTTCCATGAAGTGTATTTTTCTTTTAATTTCAATTTATGGAACCAAAGCGTATATTTCTGAGTAAATTGAGTTTAAGTAGAATCAGACGATTATGGTCAGACATAAAGTAAAGAAAATACAATTTTAATTAAATCTTCAAGGAAATGTAATAATAATTCCTACAGTCTCCTCACGGATTTAAATCGGAGAAATTTATATAAATTCTGTAGTTAAGCAATTTATCGTGGTTATATTAAGAATATTCATTCAAATCCAAAGTTTCTTGTCAGTCTGTCTTTAGATGTAATTTTCTATTGGAAATACAAGGTTCCTGTTTATATTATTAAGGTATTGTCTTATTTTGAAGGTAAATGGCTATGTAAGATGGAGAATGTTTATGAATGAATAGCCAGAATTCACATAAAATATGTCCTAGTCGTGCAATAGTCTCCCTGGAAATCACCTAATATAAATCGCACACGTTATGTACCTTGGCTCGTTAAGGCTGGCTGGCGGCTTAAGTACAAGCCTAAAATGGAACTGCGAATAGTGCTATTTAGTACCCTCAAGACAGTATGGACGGCGGAAGTTTTACATCGGATGCTTTTTACAACTCTCGAGTCGTTTCCTTTCACTCGCCCCAAAATGGTACATTCTTAAGGAAACAGATAAAAGGGGAAGAAAAACGAAGGAAACGGAAAGGACTGGCTACAATGACAACTCATCCTGGCAACAAGTACAATTGCTATTTGTTGCTTGTCTACTCGAAAACGGGTCCGATCTTTATACAAAGATTTAATCTGCCTCAGCGAAGGAGTAAAGTTCCTGATGAAATGTCCGATAAAGATTGTACTGCTTTAAATGTACAAACATGCAATGCTAAATCTCACTGAATGATTATCCTACCGTGTTGTAATTTCTCTCCGTTCCCTTGAAACGAACTTCAACTAGAGCTAAACTTTCTTTGCTTCAGTACAATTTGACACGTTCTCTGTTGCACAATTTCTCAAATGAAGTTATGTTCGTAATTAAAACTATACGTTATGCAAAATATAAAGTTACAAAATTGTTGAGCTGGTGAAACAGCAGTTTTGGATCATTGAATAATTAATGAGTGTCAAACTGAGTTTACTTTTCGACCATGTCATTCTTGATACAACTATAAATAAATTAAGAATCGAAATAATCAAAGAATAGTCTACTTATTCTTTGTACTAAGCCCTGTTGTATATATAAGACTATAAAATATAATGCTATTAAAAAATATTTGCTTTATAAGGGAGCGTGATAAAAAAATCTGATGGCCTTAAAAATTTCCGAAATTATAGGCTTCATAAAAAAGGGTGATAAAAAGTTATAGATTTAAGAATACTGCATATTTATCCTTTTTATACCTCTTTATCTATTATATGTGACTAAGGTTTCTTTAGAAAAGTATTTTCTATCATTTTTATGGTATCATCATACTGATACTTCTAGAAAATTCCGTATACACCGAGAAAAATTTTTTCTTCGTTTAAGAGGATTCTTCTTATTCTGATGCAATTTTTCCTCTACAATATGGTATATAAAGTTTTCCTCTTAATTTTAGAGGATTATTCTCTTCTAGAAAGGATTCCTCTCAAATAAAGAGGAATCCTCTTAAAAGTAGAGGAAAATAATCTAATTCATAGAGGAATATGCTCATTTTTGAGAGGATTCCGTAAAAGGAATTTTCCTCTTAAACGAAGAAAATATTTTTCTCGGTGTATGTTTGAAGCGAAAAGTATATTCTTTGCAAGGAAACAAATTTTATGCAATGAATGGTTTGGATTCCTTTTTAAAAAAATCATAATCAATTTTTCGAACTGGCGTAATACACAAGATTAAATCGTTTTATCAAATTTTTTGCGCGATTTCTTCATTACACTTTGACGAAGATAAAGTGTTGCCAGTATCGATTTATTCTGAAGCTCTTTGCTGCACAATATGATGCAAAATCTGATCGGATTATGACGCAAGTTACAAGCGCCGATGCTTCGGAGATAGCCAGATATGATAAGAATCGTTTACAAGATGTTATGAGGATGATACGATCAGCCCGAAATTACTTCTCGAATGCATTATGCACGCGATTACAGTTTAAAACGACAGAAAGTCTCTCGTGTTGTTTTCGTTGAGTTCCTTACCCAAAGTAGAGCTCATAATATGCGACATAACGAGCTCCTGCTGATATAAAGAAAATACACCGTGACTTTATCGTCTCTAGGAAACCGCTGGGGTGTACAGTATACTTTGTTACGAAGGAAGATGGCCCATGTACAATAGAATTACGTTGCCCGGGGCGTCCTTTGCGTTCTCGAATCTTTACCTGGTTATGTTCATTTTTTTTTTACCAACCCTTAGTAGTAATTTAGTAGATATAGTGCGCATAATACGTTTATGCGAGGCGAATGAATTTCCTCGAGCGAATCTACACCATTAAAAAGTTTAGCATTAAACTTTATGCACTCTATGTACAAGTATTTTGCATACACCTGTGTCCCAAATTTGTGCCGAATTATGTATTATGATAATAATATAAGCTCCAGAATTATTTCAGTTAATAGTGAAATGCCCATCTTGAAATTAAAAAGTCACAATAAAGAATGACAATGCTTACCGGTGACATTGAGAGTGATATGTTGGACATTGTTGCATTCTCTATTGACTGCTAAGTAGGTAGCCTCGCATTTGTACAACCCCTCGTCTGCGATCTTGATATTGGGGAGTTTCAAGAAGGTTTCCGTGTCATTTTTCACAATCAGCAGATCCGCCCTGGAATGAAAAAAGAAAACTGTTGAATCTTTCACAAAAGGTATATTGGAATCTAAATGAAAAGAGATATTTTCTAGTAACGTGTGAAGAAATAGAGGTATCGTTTTATGGTGCATTGTAAAAGTCTACAAGAACAGAACGTTACGTATTTTCTTCGAAAGTTTCAAATATCTCGTAAAAGGGATGAAGCACGTTCGCGGCATAAAATGACATCGATTTACATTCTAGTCCCGTTAACCCAATTAAGCGGATTCGCTTTGCAGGTTACGATAACGGAGCAAAGGACATTGTACTTGGCGGATCTGGGTTCGCCAGAGCCTGTCGATTAATGAATCTGATAAGATTATAAGTGGCGCTGCGGTAAATTTCAATTAACTATCACCGCATTATAGAACAATGAAGCTCAAAAAGAAAACTGGAACGAAAAAGTCGTTTACCGGGACTAGAGCTTAATCAGCTTTTTTTCGCCCGGGATTATACTTCTATAAACTTTTTTAATTACTGCTCTTTTTATGGATATTTATCAATAGAACATTGTGGTCATAAAGGCTCTGGAATATTCCAGGAAAAACTTATGGCATACCTTGTATTATGGAATATAAAATATCAAAGGATTTAAGCGATTGTATAAAACAATAAGTAAATAGTTGGCAGGATTGATGATACAAAGAATTTTGACGAAATATTTAAAATTTTTTTCTACATGGAAAGTTTAAAATTATTTCTTCAATTTCTGGTAGATTTTTCCGTTGTATCTATTCTTGAATCTCGTCACACTTTAGTCGTTGAAACGATTTTGATATTGACATGAAACGTGTAAAAAGTCTCTTTCTAGAGACCATCCTATAGATCGCAGATCTTCAACTTTCAATTTCCTGCCTCTCGGGTGAGAAATGAAATCGTACGTTAAAGGCGTTTGCTGTACTTTTCTCAAGAAAGAAACGCGCTCGGCATCGATTTTATTTTCTGCATTCCTTCAGATATTTGGAATTCCGCGGATTTCTCCAGTCAATGAAGTCAATACGTCGAATAACTCAGTCCTTTCAGTCCTTTTCTATCTCGTTTTTTTTATATTATTAGGAAAATATATCATTAAAAAAAAAACTCTTTCCTCAAGCATACTTTATCGAACTTAAATTGTAAGGCGGAAATCTGCTCTCAGAATAAAAGTTTCCTCAATTTCTAAAACTGATTTCTATTCTGAATAGAAAAATATGATTCTGCAGATTTTAAAGACTGTGAAATGTAAATTTTAGTCACGTAGATAAAGAAAAATCAAGAATACGCTTCATCCCAGTTCGGAAATAAAAAATAACCGTAATAAAAATTAATTCGTGATTTTTATTGCATAGAAAAAATGTTATGTATTTTATTGTTATTGTATTTATTACTAATCTAGTAACTTCACTTCTCATAACGAAAGTGATGAGAAAATATTGCATACTCAAATACAGGATAAATTATATACTTGATGGTTCCCATAAATTTTCTCTTATTTAGTTTGTACGCCTATCACTCATGATTATGATGTTGAAGCCAGAAATAAATTACAAGATGAAGGGAGAATTTAGTGAAAGGTCGACGGAGAAATTTCCGGACTACCCGAAATAGTTCGAGTTCCTCAACTTCAATATACGAGTTTCACGTCCCAATAATGCGATTTTAATGCAGTCCTCCAGAATTTTGCTGTTACTCGTACTAAAATTTTCAAACATGGTTCAGATCGGAGATGAAACATACGGTCCGACCAAAATTTTTACAAAAATTTTTTACTCAGCAAAATTTTTGCATGGGTAGTAAAAATCTTCAAAACGTTTGTTTGTATAGATATTCCGTGTAATAGGAAGCGGTCATTAAAATTGAATGTATCTTCAGAATCTGACGGTTCAGAAATTTTATGTTATCAGAAACTTCTTCAATTAAACGGAGGAGCACGTATTGGATACTATTATAGAAAGTAACTTCTTAGTTTAGAAGCTACACATACGTATGCAGTAACATATTATGGTTGGTCAAGCTACAACTCGTAAGCTGTAACTTAATCCTGCAGGTGGGGTAGATTCAGAGCTGTGAAAACATGATGAATGAATAAAGCTGGAGGTTAAGGGATTTTCTGCTTTTGTGGAAATAACCAGAATGTCGAGTATTACCTCCAAGAGAAAACTGAAGAAAAAGCATTGCAGACATAATAAACTGTACAAATTAACGTAATATTCATAAAAAAACATCTGACATACTTTATTTCGTATTTTATTAAAATCAGTCAATGAAATCGTAATAGTCCTGTTAATTCTTCCTGTCAAAAATAGAGATGAATTTCTCTTATCTTAATTAATTGCCTACCACATTTGATATATCGGAATCGTTACTCATATTCAATAATTCAATATTCCATTCTAACTGAATTCAAATATGTATACCCATCAGAGAATTACAAATCCACATATAAATATAGACATACCCATCTAAGTTATTAATAATTTCAATATATTTAGACTGAATATTTTAGATCACTCTATCCCTATGTTGGAAATCTATTTCACTGTCTACATTTTCCGATTTAGGGCATCCCATTGCTTTGACTTTCTTTGATTTACTTTGTGACTATTTTTTGTATCTGTCTTGCGGCACGAAGTTGTTATGAGTCGCCTAAGGCAGTTACAATGCTATTTGGAAATCCCCCTGCACAGGAAAGGCTGAGGTTGTTCTAGAATCAATGCCTCTGTTAGCGAATATTCTTTCGATCGAGGCTCTTCCGTTCTTTGCGCCAATTGTCTCAAAAATAAAAACTCTGGGGAATCTTCGAATCACGTCAATGGAAAAAGCGCATCCACACGAGATGTCTTTTGCCAACGTTTTTCCCTAAGGCTTTCACTTCCTGAATATTACTTGATTCCAAAGAATTCCACTCATCGATCAATATCTTTTTTATATAACACAATGTTAGTGCTAAGTTCGCGTCCGAAACATTTGATAAAATAAATCTTTAGGATTCTGTCCAAGAACTTTAATTCCTGCAATTCAATATTTTGTTAATTAAACGTGCCATATCCAAATAATTCAACAGAATCGCTTCACAAGTTAATAAGTGTCGCATAGAATTTAACCAATACGATAATATACTGGGTAAGAGGATTACGAGTATGCGGTTGTTTAAACGCAAAGAAGATGGTTCAGCCAAAGGGTAATAAAAGCTGAGCATTGGATTCACTAAATTTCATTCTGAAAAGCTTAAAGCGATTCAGCCAGTGCTTTTATAGCCATTTAAACCCTAGGCTCCTACCCAAGACCCATTGTCTTTATTCGTGGTCTGAATGACTCTATTAACAACATTAAATTACATTTTCTAGGAGAGACGTCTCCAAATGAAAAATTGGCTTTTCACTTATAAATATTTGATTCGGATTGTATATACGTATAGAGATTGAAATGTTTAAATTACATTTCGGGATTTCATGATACATTTACTATCAAATAAATATAATAACATACTAATAAATATAAACATAACATTTCTTCATTCTAAATTATGTCAACTCTAAATTGAGTTTAATTTGTTATGTAATTTGTGACTAATAAAGTTGTTGTTTATTATACAGCCTTGTTTTTCATTCCAGGTCTGAAACGTCTCGATCTGGGTCACAGCATTTCTACAGATATCACTTCAAACCGAATTAGTGAGATTTTTTTTCAAATTCGAGTTACCTAACGACTTCATTAGTCAATATACACCATTCCCTAATTTGTGTCATATACCCATTAATATATGTGCTTCAAACTCCATGTGGCCTTTAATACTGATTACAGATCAAATATGCCTATCTGGCATCTGTCCCTCTGTGTGATGTATGGCATCGCGTGGCTCACACGATTCGTTATGTCATGTGTATGTATGCGAAATGTCATTTAAGCTTCTCAATATTCATTACCACATTTCGCCAAAATTCATTAAAATCATCACACAGCAGTCGAGTTTATTCTTGTAATTATATGACGTTTTTTTCACCAATGCATTCAAAATTATGAAATCTTATTTTTAACAGTTTTAAAATTAATGTCAATACATCAATGTAAAATATATGATCAATGTAAATAATATGAATCTAATAAGTAATTTTTGATTAAAGATTCATATAGAAATATGGAAATTCATATAGAATTCATACAGACTTACCCCGGATCCATATCCTCTTTGACACGAGTAACACCGAAATCATCGCTATAAACAAAAATTCTTGTGTTGCCAAGGTACCATTTGAGACTGTGGAGGCCGTTGCATTGTGGCAGTTTGAGACGGCATGGTAGCTGAACTTCCGTTCCTAGTTCTGCACTCTTCTCCACTCTTAGCCATGGTTCAGTGTTTCCTGCAACAATAACAACAATGTTCTCTTTATTCTTACAATTCTATTTTCTCAGACCATTAACGCTATTTTTAGACCAATGAGATGCTGTTAAAAACTCTTGTGAATAAAGACGAACGAAAATGATATTATACTACTTAAATTTATTGTTTTATAAATATCAGAAAAATTTAAAATTTGCCTACAGAGAAAATCGAATTTTTCAATTCTTGCAATTTAATTTAACAATTTGCAATAAAATTTAATGGAAAATATTGGAAATTGTTACAACGCTTAAATTAAACTCTAAAAATATTGTCTCCCTGCAATGTCTAACGAAATCAAATATGATAAAATCATTTTATTTTTGAACGAATATAAAATGGAACAGTATGTTGATAAAGTAGTTTTGTACATCAAATATTGAAAACTCAGCTATCGTATGCGCGTATTTTAGACATCGCTGACAATAAAATTCGAAGTTTCCAAAAGTACGTCACATGCTATTACGCAACAATATCGTGACAGGTAATCCGTATCGAATTCCATTTCGGTATCAGCTTCGGGATAGGCATTGAACGTGATATTTACTACAGCATCCCGACCCACAAACTTCAACGAGCTTTTATATCGCACGCGTTTCGACAGATAAACAGAAATATAGAAGAATGGAAATCGATCGGAGTTATTTTGTTCTATGTACATCCGCGAAAAAAACTGCAACTGTGGGGATTTAGTATTTACAGACTTCCATACTTTTGTTATTATTTAATCGACCCTCATTCACCCGAAAAATAAAAATATCCAACTTCGTATAATGAATTGCCCGAATAAATAGTATTTGATTAAAAAATAACTATTATTCTTCGCCTAATTATTTTTAATTGGAACATCTTTTATCGTCCTAGGTATCAATCATCTTTCCGTGAGAGTTTCATTCTTTTCTGCGCAAAGTGTACTCGACTGCTTCGTATGTGTGAGCAAAGACTTAATAACCATTAATGAAGCATGCACGAAGCAAGCACAAGCCCAATTCCAATAATTGTTCGGTGCAAATAAGATTACTTGTTGATGCTAACAACTTCAATGGCTCGCGAAAGGGCGTTCAAAAGTGAGATTGATTAAAGCGCCAATTTCGCTCAAGTAGTTTGCATCAAGTAAGCGTACTCAGTACCTACTCACTCTTCCAAGTTCTCCTATCTCAGAGCGAAATATCACTGAGTCGCGGAAAGCAAAGTTACACAATTATGTATACGAGTGATTTAATTCTTCGCCTCTGGAGGGCAGGCAAAATAAGAGAAAAAGAAAGAAAAAAGAAATATCGCATCACGGGACGACTCGGCAGAGTTTCCAACTCTATACAATGGTTCTTGCCTGCGTACTTTCAGGCGACTTGCAAAGCAGTATTCAAACAAAAAGTGACCGTCTCTTTCTGCGCCTCATGCCTTGCGTAACATCGCGCTCAAAAAGCACTCTTTTAGTGGAGAATCCTGAGGTGAATATAAATCTGACTCAGCAGACAGCGGATACCTCCATAAATAGATGAGAGAAATTTGTTTTCCAGATTTCAGCATTTGTCTTTAGGTGATGCAGCAGTCTTTCAATTGAAATTATCAAATAATGAGAAAGGTGAAATCATTAATTAAAAATTTGCAGGATCTTTCCATACTTCGAAAAAATGAGAATTTCAGTTGCAATAATATTTTCAATATCTCTTTTTTGTGCTCACTTGTTGAACACTCTCTCAATCTGAATTAGTAAGTAGTTACTAATGAAATAGTGCCGATTCGTTTACTAATTCACTTTAGGAAGCATTTTTAATATCGATTAGTTAAAAACTACTAATTTGCAGTAAAAAACTATTAATTCATTCAGTAAGGCTCACTAAGTGATTTAGTTACCCTTACTAAATTAATTAGTTGTTTTTTACTGTGAATTAGTAGTTTTTAATTAATTGATAGTAAAAATGCTTACTAAAGTGAATTAGTAAACGAATCGGCACTAATTCATTAGTAATTTCTTACTAATTCAGATTGAGAGAGCACTTTGCTTCCTCATAGAGGAAGCACTAATGATTTTTTTAATTATTAAAAAATATATTTGTAAAGGATTTCATAGAATTTCAAATTTATCGATCAATTTTAAGCGAATTCAAGAGATTTTTATGACTTTTAAGAGTTTTTGTAAAATTTTAAAGAATTTCGTGGAATTTTATAAGATTTCTAATAATTTTAATGAATTTAAACCATTTTTAAATTATTGGAAAATGTAACGACAAAAAAGCTTCCTACATGAGGAAGCAAGAGTAATTGCTAATCGTTTCTATTAAAAGTTCTTAAAATAAGAGTTTTAAAAACTTCTTCGCAACTTTACGCTCTGAATAATAAATATTTTTTGCTAAAACTAGGCCATTTACCTCCGTCTGTATGAAACGGAGGTAAATGGCCTAGTTTTTAAGAAAAATATTTATTATTGCGAACGTAAAGTTGCGGAAAATAAATTTGCTCTTATGGTAATTACCACATGCCCTTAACAATTTCCTCAAATATTAATCCTATTTGAAGCAATATGATCAAGAGTTTAAATCATACACCGCTTTGTAGATAATATAGCGATTGATCCCAGAAAGGTTATTACAAGCTGGGTCTTATAGCATCTACTGTCAGATCATCGATATAATTAGTTCCGTGAGTTCTGTTAGTTTTGGCTCTACATAATGATAGTTTCCGGTGTCAAATGTTAAATAGAATTGGTGTGCGTGCGTATGCAAGCCAATTACACTGGATTATTGAACGCGGCTACACGTTGTAGAGTACAGACTATTGCACCACCCAGTAAATCAGTGTAATCAGAGGTATCTGACAGTAGTTGGTTGGGCCGACGAATAAATGGAGTTTCGGGTATACAACTTAATCTAAGTTAGGACCGTTTATGCGATCTGTTGTGATCCAATGGCAAGAACCGCACGCAATCCTTCCAAGCACATAAACCTTCGCGGACAAACAAAATCCTTGATAATACATCCTCTGCGAAGGGAAATCCTTCATAGATAAATAAAGCACATATCAAGCTACTTACTTCCAATCTTGATAATATAATTCTATTAAGTTTGATTTCTATTTTGGGAGGATATGTTTGGAAGGACAGCGTGAGGTTCTTGCCATTGTATCACAACAAGTCGCATAAACCAATTTTTAACTCTTTATAATTGGTAGTCATACAAATCTTCGAGGTTCTAATTTAACCCTCGGTCCTTACTCTGGGTCAATTTGACCCATACAAAAATTTTGGTTGTGTATACCTTTATGGAAGTTCATAATTTGGCGCGTTCGACTTATTCTAACTATAGTTGGATGTTCTGACTATACCTTTAAAAAAAAAAAATTTTTTTTTCGATAATTTTTTTTTATTAGTAATTAAATTCAAAATTATTTTTTGATCACACCAACAGATTCTGCATTAGTTATATTACATCTCAAAATTTGTTTCAAGTCAATCAGATGAATAGCTATGAAATGGTACGCGGTCAAAAAGTGCCAGGGTCAAATTGACCCAGTGTAAGGATCTCGATCGAAAAAATAGGTGTAAGGACGGAGGGTTAAAAGCTATTCAGCTTCTCTAAAATGTCATGAAAGTTTATAGCTACTTTCATGATTATGCTAGATTTTGAATAGGTAAAAAAGTATACTTTTTGTCCTCATGTATTGTATATTGAATGGAACGAGGAGTAAAAGAAAAAGAATCCATGGATTACGAATTTTCGCGAAATGAAAGAAGCATGCTTCTGAAAATATAAATGTACATATACAAGAAAAAATATGCTACCTTGAAATTCTACATCTGCAATTTCAATAAAAAGTGCGGGTGCTTTTAATGTTTAATGGGAAATGGTTTGTAAAGAAGTGCGTTGAATAGGTACCTTTAAAGAATTTGGATCAATGTTTGCCTTCTCAATGCATCTGCGTCGATCGGTTCTTTCTTCCCTCCTGGTACTCAACTACCCACCTTCCATTTCCATAGCCTATATAGTCCCTATAAACCTGGCATCCTGCCAACTTTCGAGGCTTCGAAATTTACCTACTTGTGCTAATACGTAATACTGTAGCTTTAAGCAAGAAACGCATTACTACGCTTGCGTTCTGATAGAATTACTTCGGATAATACATCGGCCTTGGAAAGCGTTCTTGCTTGCTTCATTTTTATGACGAAGTTCTATTTCGTTATTTTAAATTGTAATTTTGCTTTTTTCGTGGAATAATCTTCGTTCAATGTGGCTTATTTAATTTGGTAACAGTAGAATTTTTCAATGAATGGAATTACTTACAGAATTTCAAGGGATGTTAAAAGTCTGAACTTTTTCCTTATTGGATTATAAAGTTTCAAAATTCAGCAGACGATTCCATTCATTTCTAGGAAGGTTCAAATATCTTATCTGCTAAATCAGAAGTAACTATGACGCTTCTCCCAATTTAGAAAACGAACGTTGCAGAGACAAACAGAATTATGTTATTTCCATGATATTCCATTTCATGCGCAAACACGAAAGCCAGAACTAGAGCGTCAATAATTTTAGACGGAGATTAAAACTTCCGGTAAGTATGTGTGCATGGAAACTTGAAGTTTCTAAATGCCACAATACTCAATTTTCATAGTAGGTCTTATATTAGTATACAATGTAAATTTTATTGTGCAGTGTCATAAAGAAGAGATTGTAGTATGAAAATCCTAACTTCGATTTGGTCTTGTTTGAGGGGATTTTATGAAGTACGAAGTTTGTGTTGTTCGACCAAAAACATTCTCGCATTTCAAACTTACGAGTACCCTGCGAGTGCAAACACGACTCTTGTTTTAAGTTAAATCTTCCCACCCTCTGCATACCTATTGCGGTATTACAATGTAGTTGCATGGAAATAGTTCACATACATGTTTGATCACAAATGAATGACAAAATTAAGTGAAAATTAATCTTATACAAAGTTTAAAACTGGCTACATATCTTTTAAATTATTAAAATCCTGTTCAATTAATCTCTCACTCTTATCAAATTTTCAAATAAATGAAAAAATTGAATCTCAGCTCTCGGAAGGCAAATTTAACACCTGAAATTTTGTAGATAAAGTTTCACAAGTTCCTCAATTTAGATCGTCTTTTTTTTAGAAATTCATTAAAATATTCGTGAAAGTTGAAGATAAAAATTAATGATCAATTTTATTATAAAAACGTGCCTACGAATAGAACTAACGGATTCATTGAAATGTTAATTTTATATGAGCTTCTGGTATAAAAAAAAGGGTACTTACTTGGCAATTATCCTCAAATGGATATTGCAATAAGTCTAGTTTTATCTCCATTAAAGTTCTGCATTCGTTTCTTTTTTTATCGCCTCGATATAGAGTTTATACGTACTCGAGGATTGAGCGAGAGGATGGGCTTTTTATCACCTCGGTGCGATCGAACCGTTATCTGCATTGGAGGAGATAAATTTATAGAATAGTAATGACACTATTGGTCTCATTTGGACCTAATTAATACTTCTGTTCTGCGATTAAAATTAGTTTACGGTTAATTCAACCCATAGCCCTATGCTGTATATATCTATATATCTATTATCAATGTTTTGGAGGGTCATATTAATTTTTCCTAAATTGCGTTGCAATTTAAAGACAAACATGTCATATTGAGAATTTTTATTACCTCCATTGTAAACGATATAAATAATTGATTGGCACCTCTAATTTGTCAGATATTATAATTCCAACGATTTCTACAAAAGGAGACCCTGATTCTGTTGGAAGTATGATTGATTATTATTCTTGTGATGAATAATCAATTGACTCGCGTACTATGACAACTGACGAACAAACGTATAAGACTCATCAGAATACTGATTGGAGTAAATTCAACCTAACAGTTTAATTCGTAGCTCTGTCACAGATTGTCGTCTTTTTCTTTCGGTATATCGTACTTTAAATATCTACAGAACATTTAATTGAATTTATTTTGTGAGGTAACTTCATTTGCTTCTACTGTTAACTACAAAATTAAATTGTAATTTGGATTGATTAAAGCGAAATTTAAATTATTCATTAATGAATTTTGATAGTGAATTTTGCAAATGCTTTCCTGTTGATTAATTGATCTAAGTGTTTTATAATTTCCTATGCTGTGAACTGTGACAATTGTTTCAGAATAGGTCAGAGCGCCGGGCATGCTACACATGGAAATAATTTCTTATTGATTCTAACTTTGCCAATTTAATTAAAATTCAGTATCAGAAACGTAGGTGTCCATATATTATGATTGCAAAACTATTCCTCAGATAATTTCACAAATGAAACAATGTAATGAAAAAAGTTATTTTCATGTATATTGTTAGCAGTTAACAAAGCAATATCGTTTTTTATATTGAAGTCGCTGCCAAGTGGACAAACGCTATAAAAGCGTGAAGGCACTAAAAAAGCTGGTTTACGATTTTCTTGCTTGGTTATAGGCTGCGCGATAGCGTCAGAGGATAATGAAGTTATTATACTTGAAATCGATGTTATGTTAGTGAACTTCCGTAAGTGAATTGTCAAGTATTCTCGAAAGACTATAGACAGTGTAAACATATGATGTAGATACTATGACTGAACTACCTTCCGTAACTAAATCAACTAATAATGGGAAATCATCTGGGAAACAGTCTCATTTTGTCATAAAATTGCATCATTCATTTGAAAAACCATACAAAATTTACTTTTTATCTCGGAATGTAATCTACAATCGTCAATATCCTTTCAAGAATTTTGAAAAGAATTGTTTTCAAGTATCTATAAGATCCTGTTCGAATGCTGTCCAATTTCATCCTGAAATTATGAGGCACTTTGCAGAAGCACCACATGACAGGCGATAAAAGGTTCGTCGTGATGGGATGAAATTTGAGATTCAATGTGCAGAACACGCGGAGAATTTCCGGAGAAACCATTTCCACTATGTGTCTAAGTCATAGGTATCATCTTTCAAACACTGGATGTTCCTTTCTTAAAGTGAAGAAATCGAATGCATGATAGCAAAATAAAATAAAACTACTTCAAAAATTTATTTAAAAATAGAACATTGAGAATCGAAAAAATTGAAGAAATGAAAAATTGAAATCTGTTCTTGAAATAGATGTTTTAACAGAGAGTAACATTATAATATTATATACTACGTTTCTTGCAAGTTTCGCATAATTAAGGCAGCGTATGACTTTTACTGATTAAATATGTGTTGTGGGTATATAATGCTAATCTGAAGTTAAGATGAGGTAATGTATCATCCCTAATAGGTTTATATGGTGTCGGAACTTCTCAAGTTTACAGTTTATAATGGAGCTATACGTTACTATGTAAACTGCAAGGAAATGTAAATTTGTTCATCTAAACCCAAGGGAAGGTTGCTATCGTCCTTTACACGAATGCCGTTCAGCTGCCGACTTTTATAGAGCATAACGATAAGAATTCTCGGTTTCCTCCGCCTCTCAAAAGCTCCCAGTCCCAACCCCAGTGATCCTTCCCACTGATCGTTCCATCAGGGACGTATTTAACTGAATCTCAACCTTCATTTAAGAAACTTAATATAAGTTAATTGTTATGCATTTTTTAGAAACTCGAATAACTTAAAATACTATAACTCTCATTTTGTGAACCGGATATAAAGAGAAAATCTCTAAAACTTCGTAAAATATAGAGAGGCAAAAATGTAAAAAAAAATATATATATATAACTTTCCACTTCTGCTATAGCAGAATTTTAAAATAGTTTATTTGACTGATTTGCAGGCAATTTTAACGAGAAATCACTCAGTTCGACTAAATTCCATCAAATTGAACCTAAAAGTGCTTGCACATCTACTCTTTTATGGTTTTCGTTTCGAGGATGGTTCGTGATTATTTGAAGCCTGGAAAGAAAAAATCGTCATACCGTATTTGAATAAATATACGATTTATACGTTTTTTCAAGTGACAAAATCTCATTTATCGCGAAAATGTGTGAGATATGAACAAAAGTCAAGAGGGAAAAATTGTTCCACTTTCAGCATGTGATTTGCAAATACTAAATATATTATCTGAATAGAAATTTTCGTTCTTGGGATCAATTTTTAATAATATTTATAATTCCACTTTACATCTTTCATTTTTCACATGTCACTATTTCTAAATTAACATAATATCTCAGAGCTGACTTTGACAAATGTCTCTTTTACTTCAAGTGAACTTTCATGTTAATGCATTCTTTACTGATAATAATAATTAAAAAAGAAAAGTGGAATAATAATTAATAGAACCGCTGAATAAAAATATCTTTAGCTTTTAGTGAGATAATATATGACACCAGTATAAGTATCAAGTAGAAACGGACAATATCGGTCAGACATTCCAATAAAACTCAGTGGTAAAGAAAATTTTTAGTAAGAAACTAAATTTAATGATAATCTTTCACTTCTTTTTATACTTATTCCCCCCCTTATAATAATTGGAAATGAAAATGAATAGATATCAGTGAAATAATATGAAATTCATAGCTGTCGATTGCGTCGTGAAAAGCTCTTCGAAATAATGAAATTAGGAAAGTAATTCCAAGAAATAAGCAGTTAAATACGTCGTTTCTACTAAATGCATTTCAAGGAATTGAAATCCGAGTTCAACCACAAAAAGGAAATTCCGTCTTTGCCTAGTTTGCGTGTGCCACTTTAGAATCTTCATGGAAATACGTTTCCCTCACACAGGGTGATAATAGAAGTTCACAGAAGCGTTTTGAAAACGCCATCCTCCAGGTCCTTTGATAAATTCTCGATACGTCACTGGTTCGGTACCAAACATTTCACCTTCAATCGTGCTTGCAGAGAGAGCTTGCTGAAGGGGATGAGGAACGTGGAATACACACTTTGCCTCAAGCGACCATTATCTTTCGCTCCCAGTGCTCGTACATCTCCCGCTCAACGATATTATTGATTCAAGGCTTTGCGTATAATCCACACGATTCCTAATATTTCAACGAACACTTGACATTATGACGTTTGAATAGAAACATTCAAAATTCCGTTCACGTAAATT
Organism: Synergus itoensis; assembly: GCA_904066005.1. Classification (NCBI taxonomy): domain Eukaryota; kingdom Metazoa; phylum Arthropoda; class Insecta; order Hymenoptera; family Cynipidae; genus Synergus; species Synergus itoensis. The sequence goes on along the minus strand of CAJFCP010000036.1, from coordinate 4,500,858 downwards.
GCACCAGTGAAAAAGCATAAAATAGAAAAGAGTAAAAAAAATTACATTGTCACTTCTCCACAAAATGTTAAAAGTGCTATTTATTATAGAACTTGTTTCATTCAAAATTGAGTTAAATCAAAAAACGAATGTATTTTTAAATAAAGAATGTCATTATTAAATAAATATAGTGAAGAGTTTCAAAGTAGTCTCCAGAAGATCAATTTTTAATTAAAAATGTCATACATTCTCGTGGCAAAAAAAAAAGATATCGGATATTGCAAATGAGATTTGCGACTGCCCAGCGCTGGTAAATTAATTCAGTAATTAATTGCAGTCCGCGGTTTGCTGCTATTCCGTCAAGTTTTTTTTTTCATCAAAGAGATGGTTCCCTTACAAAGAGTTAGAAAACAAGTTTTTCTGCGCCGACTGGTTTAACGTTTCAAATCTAAAGAAGTGCTCTTTCTTGTAGGCGAAAGAGCAGTCCATATAAATACTACCCCATTTGTTGGGAACAAACGGAGCAACCGTGTATAAGTCAAATTTTTTCGTGGCTCACCCTTAGTATATATATATATATAAACTGGCATAAGAAGTCAGTCAATTACGAAAAGTGAGATGCACACTTATTCCACAGCATTATTTTTGTCGAATTTTTTATCTCCAGTCTTATCTAGATGCCAATCTCGTGATATCTTCATTTGACGAGGGCAGCATGAAGGGTACAATTTAATTTTTCTCTGGGCGAGGAGGTAAATTCCACTTCGTGCTGCGTGAATATAAAAATATACACAATTTTTAAATTCAAATTTTACAAAGCCCTTTCTCAAAGTTCTTTTTCCATCCCCCTTGTCCCACTTCTTTTGTCAAACCTTTTTTCCTACCTTCTTTTACCTTTCTCCTTTCCAAAAACCTGTTTCAAAACCTTTTTTCCAAATCTTGTTTTCCAATCCTCATCACCATACGCGTTTTTCCCACACCTCCCTTTTCAACCCCTTTTCCTACCTTCCCAGAATCGATAACATGAAACAGTTAAAAAAATTATCGAAAATGACGATATATTTAAAATAAATGCTACTAAACAACGTTTAATAAATAATAAAATGATAAAACAGTTATTTCTATGCTAATGAATTTTTAATATCTGTTTTCCAACACGGCAAAAACTCTATGGTTGTGACAACCGCAGAAATAGTGAAATATGGTACAATTACTAATTTGTAGTTAGCACAACCACGATTTTCATTGACAGAACCACACGTGGTTGTGGCATGCACAAATACTTGTATAACCATATTTTATTACTTCAGTGGTTGTCACAACCATGTCAGTTTTTTCCGTGTGTAATTATTTTTAAAATATTATCAAAATATTTCTTCTACTTTCTTCTTACTTTTAATAGACTCAAAAAACTAGTAGTTGGTAATAGTGATGAATAAAACGGAATATAGATGCAAAATGGCGGTAAATGGTAAATGGTAATTCAGCAGTCGGATCTCCTGAGGAATGTAATACTTAACGTGTCGGATCATCGTTGCACGTCGTGTTAAAATTCGAGTTCTGACACTTGGCCGCAGGAAACGAGGGAAAATTATTTGAATCCTGGCCAGAAAATTCAGATAGATAACGACGTCTATCGGTCATGTGGTTTTTGGCAAAAACTTATCATGCCTCGCTCCCCCGTGTGCGCTAACCAATTTCAAAATTATACAAATTACAGTTAGATTAGCATCGACCAGAACAGGAGCAGTGCGGTGTCAGTAACTGGTAGACGAGGAAGCCAAGGGATGAAAGGATGGGTATAGACATCGCTTGGAGATGAATGGCCCGTGGCCGTTAAAATTGGAAACTCTCCGAATTTATGGTCGTAAAGCGTGTACGATAGGTATGAACTCATCGTTTCTGCCAGCCTATATTTAAGCTCCATCGCTGTCTCTCGCTCTGTAGTCACTGGAGCTTACGCGTTTATCAAGCAACCTTCGTAAAGGGCAGAATATCGTTTTCTGACTCAAGACTTACCCTGATGACGTGAATAAACTTTCCAATTCCAACGAGTCAGATTAAATCATTTGTAAAAGTTTTTCTTAAAGACTTGTCGCCTTTTCATAAAGTTGAAGTCAATTAAATTCATGATCGTGGAAACTACATTATATATATATATCCTATCTTAAAAAAACGGTGTCACGAAATGTCTCAAAAATCTCGCATACATTGTTGTTGCAAACCTGATTGGTTTTTGAATCCTTAAAAATCCACAAAATCTTTTAAAAATCAGAAAAATCTCTTGAAATCCCTAAAAATTTGACGATAACTTTCAAAATTCTTTTAAATTCTACGAAATCTTTTGAATCATGAAAATTTTTGGAAATCCCTCAATAAAATTACCCGACAAACTTTAAAATCCTTCAAAATCCATACAGTATTTTAAAAGTTATAAAAATCTCCTGATATTCGTTAAAATTCGTGAAAATCTCTTAAAATTCGTAGAAATTTTTGAAAATTCCTTAAAATTCTACGATAAGATTCCCTTTATATCCTTTAAAATTTATTCATTAAAATTATTACACACCTTACAATCCTTTAATATTTCACAAATTTTTTATAAATCATAAAAATCCTTTGAATTCTCTTAAAATCATTTAAAAATCGTCAAAATTCCTTACGATACATTAAAATCTCTGAAAATTCCTGGGAATTCCCCGAAAAATTTTTTAATTCCTTAAAACCCTAGAAACTGTTTGAAATATCTTAAAATCTCACACAAAACGTTCCAAATCCCTTAAAATTCTTATAGAAACCTTTTGAAATTCTTCTCTAAAAAAATGGTGTCACAAAATGTCTTGAAAATCTGGGATACATTATTTTTGCAAATCTGATTGGGCTTTGGATGACTTGAAGTTGTAAGAAAGTATAGAAAATACTCGCGCGCTTAGCGCGCGTGTTTGTTACTAGTATATATATACATTATACATATATATACATGTTATAGAAGTCCTTTTTATTTTTTTCAGATTTTAAGAGCTAGACTCTTTATCAATGGCTAAGTCCTTTAATGACTTAATAAATTGTCTGTTTGTGCTATAAACTATAAATTGATAATGTACAGGAAGTAAAAGTAATCCTCCTAAGAAATTCTATTGCATTAAAACTTATCAGACAGCAATTTCGTTACTCGCGTTCTAAACATTTTCTCATCGAACTAAGAACCTCAGTTCGATGGATCTTCTAATTTTCAGTGCAAGGTCTTTTATTACTGCCCTTTACAGTTTATACGACCAGCAGACTACTTCAAATTAGCGACAGATTGCTTTCGGCATCGTTGTCTGTGAAAGTTTGGCACTCTCGGTAGAGTTAATCTTTCTCTCGCGAACATACGTGCAGGAGAACTCGTAAAAGTAGTTTGCTAAGGTGTGTAAAGGCACTTTGCAAAACTCTAGAGTAGAGAAGCTGAAATGATCGAAAACTGGAGAAGTGTCAGTGGTCTGTGATTCATGGCACAGCTATCGGCTACAGCAAATCGAATGCTCTTGTATTATATTCGCAAAGTCGAGAATTAGATTAAACCGTCATTTTACGTGCGCGGATTTATTAGCACTCACCATCGAAATATATAGGGAGCAAAAATTTCGCCCAAAGGGACTGCGAAATTGACTATTCTTGAATTAATTGGCGTGAACTACGCGAGTATTCTATCCAGATAAAATACTACAGGCAGATTGCTTGGAGCTATATGAAGAAAACTAACAGAAATGGAAATAAATTCTATTCCTTTCTGACCATTTCTACAACTAAATTTTTCATTCCTTTTCGTCCTTTTCAGCAAGGTATCAAAATTCTTTTTTAAATGAAAAGTTCTACAAAGTAAGGATTTAAGGATTAAACTGTAATATCTATAAGGATAAAAATTAAGAAAACAATATATTATAGTCACAAAGGATTGAACTTACATGAGGTTTAAATATCTCATATTAGACTTAGCAGAACAATTGTGCATTTTTAACAGAAGCTTTTGCAAAATTTGTTACGATCCCTTTAGTCCTGGCTTCAGAGGATTTCAGACTTCTGACAGAAGAGAGATTTACTGGATCGCGAAACATTGTATATTTTATAGCTCGAGGTGAACATTGTAGATTCTACTGTGAAGTAAGTTTCATCTATGTAGGAACCGTGTGAAGCATTTTATCAGCCGAGTTTGGAAGTAGAAATACAATATATGTATAAACTTTACTGAAAAACGATTGCCCTGGTTAAGTTCGAGCCAGGGAATTTATATCAGCTTGCCGACTATACATCCTTAAATTTTTTGAGAAGAATATGGAAAGAGATTTTCAAATTTGTAAAGAAAATTGGATGAATCAATGAAGATGCGTTATGAACCACATTTTGCAAAGATTAGACATGAAAGTCTAATTGAAGACAATTTTCCCTCAGAGGGAAAAAATTATTATCGGAGAATAAATAGAACGTATTCAAAGAAACTTAATACCAGTTTTACGCGCATTTACTAATTTACTTAAACATTCATTTTACGGGAAACAGAAGGTGGAGAAGGTTGCTTTTCATGTTTTCTAGGAAAAAGTGTTAAAGGTCGGCCATTTTTAGAAAAACGATCGGATCAGCACTCCAGCCTTGTGGGAACGGTCTTGAGGAGTCTTAACGACATGAAAACGCTTTCCTGACTTTTTCTCCATTGGCATCGAGTTTTCCCCCTGCCAGAACGTAAAACTCTGAAACGAACTCGTCTTTTTAATCTTCTTATTCTTCGACACTGCTCCTGGAACCACATTTTCGCGGGAATTTTTCCCTAAGTCCTACTCTTTACGACTTTATTTTACTTAAAGCTGTTCTTTGATACTCTTTAAGTATTTAAAATTGGATAACTTTCAAGGAAAACGAGGAGTTTTTTCTTTTAGCGAAGAAAATTAAGTGCTTAGATCCCGTATTCTCTAAAGAGAACATGATTAAAACTTATCTATGTCAATTTTACTTCAATTCTACTGTTAACGTTATACAGATCAATAAATTATTATTCATAGCGTTTCATAATGAATCTGTCATAAATCATTGTATCTGTGATGTAAAACAAGAGATGCTGACGAGAAGTTCATTGAAACTTGCGAACGATCTCTTGTTGCAAGTTTCGATATTGGTCGAGAAACCCGAAATAAATTATGCATCGTAATTTGATGGCAAGTTTAACAGTTACCAGACCCCAAAATATACCTAGAACAGCGTACTTTGCGCAAGTAGGCAAGTCGTTGTAATTACCATGAGGGGTAGCACATTACATTTGCATTTTCCACACATTCAAATGTAGATAGCTAAGCGTGTGTTCTTGTTTCTGCATCCTTACTACTGCAAAACCATTCAAATCTGTTCCATGAGATTTCGTCTGTATGCATTAAAAAGTTTCTCGTGTAAAATCACGGATTCCCTACGTTTTTCGTATCAATTTACAATTCAAAATTAGAACTATTATTTTAGAAATTATTTCAATCCCAAGAATATTATTTTTATCTAAAAATTGTCTTGCAAAAACATAAAGTTAAAAGAAAGTTAATAAAGATAAAGTTAATCATATTTCACTAAAGCTTTGAACTGACAACTAAATTCGACAGCGATGTCAGTTAAGTGTTACTAAATTTTAAAGTAAAAAGTTGGGCGACGGAATTCACAAGACTGTTCAATAGAATTAAAGCTCATTCTTGAGTTTATAAAGCTTTTTATAATTACTTTAGAGAATAATAGGTCATATCAATATTAATTGGTACTGAAATATATTTTTGCGTGAAGAACAAAAATATTTACTTTTATAAGATGAATCTATGCAATTTCCAGGAATGAAAACAATCGGTGATAATTCATAAAGATAAATGTTAAGATCCCTATTGTCTTAATCTTCTCTTCGATGAAAAGTCTGCGCAATTAATCGTATTATTCTCATCATAATCTGGCCTACGCAAACCCCTTATCAGTCGCAAGAGCTAAATAAATTGGGTGGAGTCCAAGATTTGGCGTAAAGCCAAAAGTGATTTACGGGAACTTTAGACATTGAGTTGAAAGTGGAAATCTGAATACAGGATGACCACGAATTCACGCTACGTTAATTTTGATTGCCTAATTTGACAGAGATTGCTAATAGCCAGTAATGCGAAATAATTTCACATGTCCTTGGAAACAATCCACTGTTAAATGGCCCAGTTTTCCGCTTGCAATAAATTTTGTAAAAATTATAATTATTTTAGGCACGAACATGTAAGATTGAAGATTACGTAGTAGATAACAAAAGGTCTTATTTGAACTGTTCTATATACGTTTTTAAATACGAGAAGACTTCAAATATTGATTTATTTGCCAGAGAGAAACACAAAAAAATTTCGTGTGCTTTATTCGAAGTTTGATCTACATGTACTACTTGAGCGTTTTTCAATGCTCTAGTTACATGTGCAATGCGTATAAATCTGAATTATGTCACACGTATGGTAATGTAGTTATAAGCGTTTTTTTTTCTTGAATATGAATTTAAAAGCTGATCAATAAATTCCTCACTGAACTATGTCACGCTAACACCATAAGCCACAAATTGGCGGTGGCGCCGTAGGATGTTGCACGTAATCAGGGCCTAACCATGATGAGAACTAGAGCCTGAAATTCTGATCCAACAACTTTAGTTATTGGCACTTCAACTTTGCGACTCAAGAACCATTGAAATCTAAAGCTGTGAAGCATTAAGCTTCAATGGAAACTCTATCTATAATCTCCCGAGAATTTTAAACTTATATAAATTATGTAAATAAGCAGGTTTGCATCTACGTTGAATATAAAATTCTGCGAGAAATATTCTTTCACAGATAGTAAAATACCTTTTCTCATCAATAAGATTGTAGCGAATTATTTTCTACTTACGTAGTCTCTTAGCTGAAGTGTATGGAAGTAACTCACCTGAAACAAACAGAAAGAATTTATTTTAACTATGAAAAAATCATCAGTAAAACTATTCAAACATTTACACATTTATAGAGAAGAAACGATACACTCTATAGAAAAATACATATACATGGAACAGTGATGAAAAACTTAATTGAGAAATTTATTAAAAGCTTTTTATCCGTTAAAGGAGTTTTAGACTGTGAAAGCATTCGAAGCACGCAACTCGTTTTTTAAAGTCCACGTGAAAATAGAAGGGCAGTGTTTCATTAAAATTAATTAAGAGGAGATAGAAAGTTGGCTCACATTCCCAGGCGTACAGTTACGCTTTAATAACTCCGAGCAACATGGCTCTAGCAAATTTCAGCGGTCGTCTACCTATCAATCTCGTTAAAGTCATTCTCGGTTACGGCCCTGTAGATATTACGAATCCAGGACATGCTTTGTGCATTCGCAGCACTCGCCTTGTCTTAGGAAACACAAGGTAGTCTCGTGCAGAAGCAGCTTTTGGCTCGTAAACTTCGGTGAAGTTGCTCTGGAGCCCGACCGCCAGACCGCGACTGCAGGTTCGTACACACGTGCGCTGTCTTCATGAAACTATCGCGCCCAATAAATAAAGCCAGTAAAGTAAGTTTCCTTCGTTACCCCTGCTAGAGTCACACAGAACAACTTCAAGGTGTTCCAGAAAGCACCTGATAGCCACTGTTGTTGAGACAGTCTCACGAATTTCAAACGCTTTCTAAAACTTGAAACTTAGTATTTCTCCAAGAATTCAAAGAGGTGCTTGGGTTGAGGACATTTGGAGTTAGTCACGAGAAGCATGATGAAACAGTTTCTCCGAAAATTCCCCTAAGAATTTCGATATAAGGGCGAAAAAGAAATAGCGAAGCAAGAAAGTTAAGAAAGAAAATTAAATTAAGAAAATTATGTTTACAAGGAGGGTAAACCCTGAAAAGTCAAGTAGTAAAATTCGCTGTAAGTCAGTCATAGGAAATTTTAAGTAGTATAGGAAATTTTCAGTAGTGTAGGCAATTTCAAGTCAGCCAACATTCTGAATATCAATTCCGGCTGACTTGAAATTACCTATACTACTGAAA